>CAMOHE010028672.1:0-16710 GCA_946598075.1 Artocarpus hirsutus | reverse complement strand
ATTTCTTTTAAAATGAATTTCAAGGAATGATTTAGATAAACTTCTTAGTAATTTTCATTATTTAACAAAGAATGAATGCTCATAATGAATCAAACAATGAATGTAATTAAGAACACTTGGTAAATGGGTTTTAAATAATAATAGAGAGATATATGTATATATATGGGCATGATGCCATATCAGAGATCGGGTCGTATAGCATACGACCTTGGGGGTAGGTCCCGAAATCCAGCTAGGCCACTTCGGTGGTGATACAACTATGGTTTGCCCAGAAAAGATAAAAATATACCTTCTGGATGAACAGTTTTTGTTAATACTTATTGAAATGAATTTATTTATTCACTAAACTCTGCTTTTTATTTATTTCTTTTAAACGTAAATTTCATATTTAAATTATTTATTTATTTTTAAACCGTAGTCCTACTGAGTCTTTCGCTTACTTTTTACTTGTTTTCAAACCTTTCCCTCTCTAGGTGAAATCTAGCTTAGGACCGACGGAGAGTTCACTGCCCAGACTCACGAGCAATAGAGGATCTTGAGTAAGTTAGTAGCTATAGTAACTCAAGGAATGAATTATTTAAATGCTATCTCATGTTGGACTGTAACTGTAATAATTTATTGTGGATACTATGTGTGTGCACACGTTGTGGGCTAGTGGGACCCAACACGTACCCTTCTTGCCCTTTTTAATATTTTATTTCATTTTATTTCTATCTTATTTATTAAATTATCATAAATGTTTGTTTGAGGAGGATTTTAAATTAACACATTTTTAATAATTAATTAAATTCTTAAATTTATATTTTTATTTAAATTTCTTCTTAATTAACTTAATTAACCTACCACATCACCTCCTGTACTCTAGGGCGTGACAAAATCGTATTAGAGCTTAAGGTTATGAACCTTAAGAATTGTGCACACATAGGTACGACAGTGAAAAGCCTTTGACAGTCTAATTTTTTCTTTAGGATTGAGAGAGAATGGCACTTGGACGTCATGTAGTTGTGGCTGATGTATGTTTTATGATTGAGGAATGTATGATAGGGGCATCATTTACCGTTTTTTGACAAATGGCAGCAAGGATTAAGCCTAAAATTTTTGAAGCAAGTCGCAAGCTTGAGTACCTTAAGGAGCTCAGGCATGTGTTTACCTCGGCTTTCAATTGAAAATGAGGGTCCACAGGTGGTTGAAAACTAGTTAGACTCAGTAGTAAATGTATGGATGCCCTTGGTGTACCGGTAGTGTGCCGAGTGAAATTCATGACTTATAAGTTGTCAGGCAATGCTGATACCTATAAAAGTAAGCGAAGCATTTGGAGAATAGCGGGAGTATTAAAGGGGAAAGATTCAAGGCATTGTTCTGAGAGCATCGTTTTTGCAGGGATACAAAGACCAAGGGATTGTCAGATTCTACTGGTTGGAATGGGGCGATGAGATGGTTCGGGAACACAAGATTAAGTTTTATGAGTTGGCCAAGTTTGCTCTGTTCGTTGTGGTATCTAAACGTGAAGAGTGTATCAAGTTCCATGAAGGGCTTAAGGCATTCATTCAATAGTGACTGCTGGTCTTGCGACTTCAGAATCCCAGTAGGTTAGAGTTGTTAACTTTGTCGGTAGAAGTAAAACATGTTCACTACTACAAAATTTGAGAGAAGATATCAGGAGGATCTCAGCAGAGCAGCAGGAGAGGTAGCTATTGTCAAGCTAGGCAAAGAATTGGCATGGTAGCATAGCAATGGAAGTAGTAGATCATCCAGCAACAGACGAAGCAACCCTTGCCATCTCTATAGTAATTAGGATGCATCGGGAGGAGCTATCTAGTAAGAAACACTCGACAAGGATCTCAGACCAGAGAAGATGTAAGTCATTAGCCTTAACCTCAGTCCTTATCTCTACCTCAGCAGCTTCCTTGGTTTCAACTTCATTAGTTTTCTCCACAACAATATCAACCGATGGGCGTAGGACATAGCAACACCAGCAGAGGAAAAAGGAAAGGTTCCAGTTTGAGTTTACGCCATGACACCAAGAAGTTCAGATACTCAAACTAGTGACGTGACGGTCAACAGTATAGTTCTAGTTTCTTAGTCTTTAGTTTTGGTTCTCTTTGATATTGGTGCCATTCATTCTCTTGTTTTGAGTTCATGTATACATGCCTTGGGAATTGAAATAAAGGAATTTAATGAACCCTTAATAAATATCTCACCCTTAAAATGGGTGCGTGTATGAACCTTGTGAGGTAATGATTGGGGATGGCACCTCGAGAAGTAATTTGGTTATAATCCCTAAGAGTACTTATGATTGACCTTAGGAATGGATGGGTTGTCCAGGAATGTGCAACTATAGTTGTCGCACTAAATAGGTGACCCTAGGGATCGATAGGGGGACAATGATCATTTACCAAGGTGGTAACGATCAAGCAATGAGTGAATAACTCATGAAAATGTGTCTAGATGTGCAAGGGAAATCTAGCATGCTAATATATATATATTTTTTTTCTTAGATCTAGGGGAGGAATCTGATGCCGCAAGAAGGAATGTAGCAACATTGATGGCTAATGAGTTCGAGGATGTCTTCCTCTATGGGTTATCATGATTAGCATTGCATTGGGAGGATTAAGTTGGTATCAAGTTATTACTAAGGACCGCTTCAATTTTTGTAGTACCGCGTCCTTGGCGTTGGCAGGAATGAGGGAATTAAGGAAAGAGCTTCAGGAACTTACGGGTAAAGGATACATTCACGACTGCTTAGGATACGTCAATTTCGTTGTCAAGAGGTGCAATTGTATGCTCGGGTTGTGCATTGGTTATCAACAGCTAAATCAGATCAACGTGAAGGATGAATATCCCAGGCCCAAGGTCGATGAGTTATTTGACCAGCTAGGAAGTTCCCGATACTCCTCGAGAACAGATTTATGATTTGGAGGCACCAGCTGCATGCCCAAAAAGGTCAAGTTTGAAGCATATCATTTTGAGTAAGGCATCTCAGTAAATTCATCTAAGATTGATACTATAGTACGGTGGGGGCGGCTGAAGATCGCGGCTGAGATTCACAGCTTTTTAGGACTTGTTGGGCACTGTCAAAAAGTTCACGAAGGGTTTTTTGAAGGTAGCAATTCTGTTGATATAGTTGATCGGGACAAGGGATGTAGATGCACTTTCTAATAGTTGAGAAGTCAGTTGACTACCACTTCCGCACTGGCGACACTAAACAGTGACAAGTTTTATGAGATCTACATCATTGCAGTAGGACAAAGGCTTGGATATGTGTTGATGCGGTATGGACAAGTTGTAACTTACGGATTGCAGTAGTAAAAACCTTGTGAGCCCACTCATGGTATGAAGTTTGCCATAGTGATTTACGCTTTATGGGATTGAGAGAAGCCACTTGCTAGAGTGTTATTTCAGGTATTCTCGGGACATAGAGGCCCAAGGTATTTGTTCATTCTAAGAGATTCGAATTGAGGTAGTAATGGTGGGTGAAATGTATAGAGGACCAGGATATCTCGCTGCAATATCATCTGGATAAGGCCAGTAAGTTACAGACGTGCTCAGTAGGAGCTTATTAGGGATTCGTTCCTATTTAGCTCTAAAGGATTGGAGGGAGACACTACTGTGAGCAAATATGGACTGTAGTATTGTGAAGACTTCGATTAGGTATTGGCGTAATTTAGGGATTCGGCGTAAGCACATGTTCGAATGATAAAGCATAATCAATAATGAGAATAGCATTTTCAAGAAACGTGAACATGAACACAGACCAGGGAGTAGATTGAAAATCAGAGGGTTCCTACAGATGGGTCATCGGATTTCAAGAAGCATTTGATAGTACCTGTGATTAAGGAAGTGATAGGGGCCTTGATGGATGAAGCTCACAAGTTTTCGTTCGCTAGTCACCCTAGGAGCTCGAAGATGTATTGCGGTTTGTAGAGGTAGTACTAGTAGAGAGGCATGAAGAAAGATGTTCAAGAATACATGGTCAAGTACGTTGCTTGTCCTTTGGTAGCAGCCAAGCATTAGAAGTCCATTGGTCAGCTTCAGCCGCTTCGTATTCCTAGGTGGAAATGGGAGCATGTCAGAACGATTTCCTCATCAAGCGGCCGAGGATGGAATAAAGACATAATGTGATCTAGGTCATCATTGGCAGGTTGACGAAATCAACACATTTTATACTCTTCAGACCAACTTGTTCGAGGCAAGTTCTTGGAGGAGCTTTAGGAAGCTTTGGGGCACAGACTTAGGTTCCAACGTGGCTTTCAAGCAGTCCGAGTAAGTTATTTAGATTCTTAAGGGTACATTACATGCGTGTGTTATGGATTTTTGCATAAATTGGAAGAGATAATTGCATTTGGCAGAGTTGCTTACAACAACAGTTACCATGCAAGCATCAAGATAGCACCATTTGAAGTACCCTACGATTAGTCGTGTCGATCGTCGATGATTCGTGCAGGATTGAAAGTCTTCACCATTGTTGAACCTAGAGAGACACATGAGAACAACAAAAAAGGATTATTTTGTTACGTAATCAATTGAGAGCAGCTCAAGGTAGGTAGAAGAATTGTGCAAACAGGAAACGTTAATCTTTAGAACTCGAGGTAAGGGATTATGTCCTCTTAAAAGGTTTTTCCGTGAGGGTGAGTTTTGTGTTTTGGGATGAGCGAGGAATTTGCACTGAGGTACGGTGGGTTACTTGAAATTTCTCCACATGTTGGAATGATTACTTATCGCCTCGATCTTCCTCTCAAACTCCAATATTCATGTCATGTTCCACGTGTCGATGCTATAGAGATGTCCGTTCGAGCCAGGCAAAATTGCCTTAATTCACGATGTGCAAGTAATAGGTGTCGGTTTAGAATATAGCTTGAAAGGTGTTAAGTTCGTGACATCATGAAATTTCGTTGGTGCATGTGGTGTGACAGCACCATAGGGTTGATAAGGAAACCTAGGAATTAGAGTCGACTATGCGGAGTTGCAACAGATTTGCGAATTTCAAGGGCAAAATTTCTTATAGGGGTGGAGATTTGTAACGCCCCGAAATTTATTAAGTGATATTAGTGTAGAAAGTGGTGATTTAGTATGCCATGATGTGTTTTTAAACTTAATTTAGCTATTTTGTGGCATTTTCAAATTAATGTTACTTTTGAATATTATAATGATTTTTAATTACTTCTAATTATTTTTAATTAGAATTTTGAATTTTTGGAACAAAATAATTTGTCAAGTACCAACCACGTTTTTTTTCAAAACTGTGGGCGGTACATAGTTTTTTTTTACTGGCTTTGCTTCTCTCTCTTTGTTTATTTAAGCTCTCTCTCTTCCTCTTTATTTTTCACGCTTCTTTCTCTCTCTCTCTCTGCCGCGTCTCACTCTCTCTCACTTCTCTCTTACTGTCTCTCCTCCTCCCAAATTTTTGATTCAAAAATCACACCCAAGCTTCGGTATTCAGTAGATGGAAAGCTTGAGGACTCAATTGGATGACCAAAAACACGATTCGAAGCTCGAATTCAAGGTTAGTTTCTAAATTTCAAAACTTTTTCAATTTTTCAATTTTTCTTGTATTTTGAAATCTAAGATCATTTAAGCTTAAGAAAACCTCTAACCTAAGTTAGAGGAACTTAAAATAAAGATTTTAAACTTAGTTTGAAGAAAAACGGATTTAAATCAAGATTTTTTATTTTTCTCTATTTTTGGATTTACTCAAAATTTTGTGTAAATTTTGTTTAAATTAGTCTAAAAGTGTTTGATAACGTTTTTCTATCATCTATAGATGTTTTTCTGTACCTAGGAATTAAGAAAACAGGTTGAAATGAAGATTTGGGCTTAGGGAGGCCGAGACCCATGCCTGAAAAATTTTAGAATTTTCTAGTTCGGCAGGCCGGATTTATGAGTTTGGCAAGCCAGATTCATACGACCGGCAGGCCGAACCTAGAAAAGTTTGGCCAACCAGACTTGGTTTTCCAGTAGGCCGAGCTGCGTAGTTCGGCCCACGAAACAAAGGTGACCGACAGGCCGACTGGGCATAGTAGAATTTTGTTATTTTTACCCGTTTTCACTGTTTTGAACCCCAAAAGAGATTTTAAACCTCCAATATGATTTTGTGGACTTAAATGGCACACTAGGACACCATGAGATAGGTTAATAATGTAAATATCCTAAGCTAGAAATTGATAAGCTTAGTTTATGTTAAAGGTCGTTCATGATTCTGTGGAGCTAACGTATGTAGGACGTTGACGTAAGACTTCTATCCCTTTCTGTGGTAGCTAGGTTTAAATGACTTTGACCTTAAAGGAATTCTTTCAAAATGTTTTTAATAAATAACATAATGTTTTGAATGTTTTCAAGAGAGGGCTATTGGCCACAATATGATTTCTTCCAAAATGATCTTTTACAAAATGATTTTCTTCAAAGTGATTTCTTTTGAAATGATTTCTTTTAAAATGAATTTCAAGGAATGATTTAGATAAACTTCTTAGCAATTTTCATTATTTATCAAAGAATGAATGCTCATAATGAATCGAACAATGAATGTAATTAAGAACACTTGGTAAATGGGTTTTAAATAATAATAGAGAGATATATGTATATATATGGGTATGATGCCATATTAGAGATTGGGTCGTGCAGCGTACAACCTTGAGGGCAGGTCCCGAAACCCAGCTGGGCCACTTTGTTGGTGATACAACTATGGTTTGCCTAGAAAAGATAAAAAAGGTACCTTTTGGACGAATAGTTTTTGTTAATATTTGTTTAAATGAATTTATTTATTTATTTACTAAACTCTGCTTTCTATTTATTTCTTTTAAAAGTAAATTCCATATTTAAATTATTTATTTGTTTTTAAACCCTAGTCCTACTGAGTCTTTCACTTACTTTTTACTTGTTTAGGTAAGATCTAGCTTAGGACCGACGGAGAGTTCACTGCCTGGACTCACGAGCAATAGAGGATCTTGAGTAAGTTAGTAGCTGTAGTAACTCATGACATGTATTATTTAAATTCTATCTCATGTTGGACTGTAATTGTAATAATTTATTGTCCATACTATATGTGTGCACACGTTGTGGGCTAGTGGGACTCAGCACATACCCTTCTTGCCATTTTTGATATTTTATTTAATTTTAGTTCTATCTTATTTATTAAATTATCATAAATGCTTGTTTAAGGAGGATTTTAAATTAACATGTTTTTCATAACTAATTAAATTCTTAGACTTATATTTTTATTTAAATTTCTTCTTAATTAACTTAATTAACCTACCACGTTACCTCCTGTACTCTGGGGTGCAACGCCCCCTTTTACGGACGTCACAGATGTCGTCACATTCATTCATTCATTCATACTTTTATTCTAGGAAAAACTATTTTATTAAAAGATAATTTCAAAACATAAATCAAAAAACATACCCAGGATCCATGTTGAATTTTTTTTTTATAAATCAATATTTAATATATTACTCATTTTTAAACATTCTTTAAATAGTTTATCAATACCAAAGCAAACAAAATAAACTTTTTTAAAACATCTTTGAAATATGCATACACAGTCCGACAGGTCAAACTTAAGACTTTAGTAAGCCAAACTCGACCGGCAGGCCAAAGGCCATCCATCGGCAGGCTACCCTAGGCTTCACAAAATTGGGTTTTAAAATTAATAATATCGACAGGCCGATCCATACATAGGTAGTCCGACTGGTAATGGTCGGCAGGCCAAACAATTATAAAATTTTTTGTTTAAAAACCATTCTGAATGTTTCAAAAGCGGAAGATAACGGTTAAAACTATAAAGTCAAAATGTCATAACTCAAATTTTAAAAGTCCGTCAAATAAACATATTCAGAACTGTAAAACATGGTTTATTTCAATAAAATCCTTTCTTTGGTGTTCTTCCATTTTCAATTCATCGTCCTTAGCTTACACGTCTTTCCATGCCCTCCATCTAATCTATAACCTTCTTACACTTATCTGCAACATGATATAAAACTGAATAAGCTAATGCTTAATAAGTACATTTATATCTCACAACTTAAAACGTTTTATGAACATCATCATCATCATCGTCATAATAGTGCACTATGCACAATTTCATAAGGAACATATCTTCATTACATTGTCATATTAAAAACTTTATTCATTTTATCTTAAGGGCCTAAGTGTGGCACCATAACATCATCATCGTAGACGAGCCGTCATGAGAGGAGAGGGGTAGCTAATCTCAAACCAAACATGACATCATATCATAACATAACATATCATTGGGTGTGCAACACTTATTTAGATGATACATATATACATATTTATACTTTCATGCATTGAAAAAAAACATTATCATCAAAACATGCATAAACTTTCATACATTAAAAACTTCCATAATAATACATCATGTTTACTCATCATAAGAAATCATCATAAAACCATCATGAACATAGATTTCAAGCTTTTCATAAACTTATCATATTGCAGGTGAGAATGTATTTACCTTAATAAGCTTACTTAACCTTAACTGAATTATAGGTGATGTCGCCGCAGTCTTGATGTGCTCACTCCTTAGTGTGTTCATGTCATACATTCATTAAAAATAATAATTAACATTTACTTTCATGAGACCTTGAAATTATTCAATACCACGTAACATACTCATACATGCTTCTCTTAAAAAAAACATTAATTCAAAACACATTTTATCAATCAAAATAAAACATTTCAGCAAAACTGCCTATGCATATGCTGCCTGACCCTTATGAATTCACAGCCTAAAATCTCATAATTTACACACAATTCAAGCTCCAAACTTGGTAGGGACAAAGTAACACAAACATATTACCATGATTTTTTGTTGGCCATAAAAAATCCATTTAATGTTTAAAATAAATCATAAAATTCATGACACAAAATCTACCAGCAATAGTTAGGTAGTGAACGACTCTAAACTCAGGTCCATTTATCATATTTTCATGCCGTAGAAAAATTCTGCAAAACTTAACACATATAATAGACACATAGAACTATAACATATCCAAAATTGGCTTCAACAAAAATTAGAGTAGGACAAAATACACAATTGAAGTCGGTAGGAAAACTGATCTTACAGACATGGGCAGCGAACGCCTTACAAACTAACATTTAAGAAAAATATTACAAAAATAATTTTGTCCTCAAAATTTTTGTGACAACCAATATGCATAATAATACCCTACTATAAAAATTCCCATGACCAAACAAAATCATTTAGATACAATAAAAAAATTAGAGACACAAGAGGTCCAAAGTTTGCAAGTTCACAGCTATAAAAACCTAGTCAAGAGAAAGTTTAATAACTCACAACATACACATGAGATTACCACAAAATTTTTCCAGTTCACAACCTAATATAACCACAATCATTTTTGCCAAATTTTGTAAAAATCAAAGCACGTTTGTCCCTTGAACAAAAATCACGTTTTTGTGCAACATAACCAATCAGCAGCAATTCATTACAAGGTGCAGAGCATGAGCATTTAATATCTCAGCCTACACGACACCAAATGGCACGAAATGTGAAGCAACATCACATAGCATAAACATGAAAATCATATTAAAATTTCAGAGCAAACGGAAATTTGTAGACAGAGTTATGGGAGTTGGAACATAGAGACAATACAACGTTATCTTTTAGCATTAATCTACAGTGAGTGGCGGAGAGAAGAAAATTCATATCTCAGCATAGAAATCTAATTAAGGTGAAATTTTGAGGTTTAGCACATAACACATACATGAATAACATATTAAAAATTCAGAGCAAAACGAAATTTGTAGAGAAAGATATAGCAGTCGGATTACAGGGAGTTTAAAATTTCAAAATTGCTGAGAAGAGTCTCTTACCTTAAAACAATTTCTTCTCAAACTTCCTTCGAATTCGCCCAAAGAAAACTCAATTTTTCTTTTGATTATTTGCAGAAAAATAATGAAGAAAAGAAGGAGAAAATTACATGGTGAAGAGGAAAAGAAAATGTCTGAGAAAGAAGAGAGGGAGAATGATACACAATATAGGAAGAGAGATTTTTTTTTTTAATTTGGCTCTCAATATTTGCAGTAGGGAAAATAAAAGAAAATGCTGCTTTCATGTGGATTAAGGGTAGGTCAACTAATTTAGCTTCACTTACCATATTTCAAGCTTTCAGAATAGGAAACCATATCAAATCATCCAATCAATCTAATGTCAAACATTTCTTTACCAAAATTAAAGAAATCAATCCAAAAATATGCCAATCAATAAATCATCCAATCATATCCAATCATCATTACAAATTTTAGGTGATTTCTACTGATTGCTCATTAGCAGTCTTTGGCTTACTGACCACACAGTTGGTTGGCCTACCGAATGCATGAGGTCTGGCATGCCAATTATATTCATCGACCTACTATTCCGTGAGGGTCATTTTGGCCTACCGAACTGCCTTACACAACAAAGTTTAACAAAACATTAATTATTGCAAAAACAACGTAATTGACATGAGCACTTTGAGAACATCAATTCCACGTGATTGTCACTTGTCATAACACTTAAAATAAAATAGTCAGTGACAATAATATCATAAATCAATAAGGAAATTACTTAACGTCATCACTAACTTGACATATTTCATTGCATGAAAATCGATGGGTGTTACAATTCTCCCCACCTTATGAGAGTTTCGTGCTCGAAACTTAGAATAATTGCAGATACTTAATTCTCATGTCATCTTCACGTTCCCATGTGGCTTCTTCCAGTTAGTGATTTCGCCATAGCAACTTGACCAATGGAATTTCTTTATTCCTCAAGGTCTTGGTTTTCTAATCAAGTATCTCCACTGGCTTTTCTTCATAACTTAGGTTATCTTGTATCTCAATCGCTTGTGGCTCAATCATGTGCGTAGGGTTTGGAACATATTACTTGAGCATTGAAACGTGAAATTCGTTGTGCATTGCTAACATCTCTAATGGCAATCGCAGCTGATACGCCACTTTTCCTATCTGCATCACTATTTCTTAAGGTCCAATGAACCTCGGATTCAACTTACCTTTCTTTCCAAATCTCATAACTCCTTTCATCGGTGCAACTTTCAAGAACACAAATTCACCTATAGAGAATTCTAAGGGTCTTCTTCTTCTATCAACATAACTTTTCTACTAGCTCTGAGCAGTCTCTATTCTCTTCCTTATCACCTTTATCATCTTAGAGGTTTCGTTAACAAAATCAATCTTTTCATCGTCGACGCTTTCCATCACCCTCTTTTCACCAGCTTCATGCCAACATATAGGCGACCTACATTTCCACCCATATAGGGCCTCATAGGGTGCCATCCCAATTGTTGCCTAATAGCCGTTGTTGTAAGCGAACTCTGCTAACGGTAGCATTTTACACCAGCTGGTCTTGAAGTCGAGAGTATAGGGCCAAAGCATATCTTTTAAGATAAAGTTCATCCTCTTTGTTTGGCTGTCTATCTGAGGATGAAAAGCCGTATTGAAATATAACTTAGTTCCCATTGTAGCCTATACACTTTTCCAAAACTTGGACGTGAACCTACCATCATGATATGAGATGATAGACTTAGAGATTCCATGCAGTTGTACAATCGCCTTGACATAGAGTTCCACTAACTGTTCCATGGAGTAAGTGATCTTGATAGGAATGAAATGCGCCGTCTTCATCAGTCGATCCACCACAACCCAAATAGCATCATATCCATTCATAGTCCTGGGCAAACCAGTAATGAAATCTATTGCGATATCCTCCCATTTCTATTCTGGTATCTGGATTGACTGTAAATCACCGCTAGGTCGCTGGTGTTTAGCTTTAACTTGCTGATATATCAGACATTTCTTTACATACATAGCAATGTCACATTTCATTCCAAACCACCAGAAGTTATCCCTTAGATCATTATACATCTTTGTTGCACTTGGATGAATTGAATAAGGAGTGTCATATATCTCCGCCAAGATCCTTTCCCTTAAACCATCAACATTAGGAACACATATGCGGTCCTTGAGGTATAGAGTTCTGTCATCCATAATACGAAACTCTTCACATTTACCTTCTTTCATTTCCTGCTTAATTCTTGTGAGGCTTACATCTTCATCTTGTTTACTCCAAATCTCATCATGTAGCATTGAAGCAAGAGTGAGTGCTGATAACTGGCCTATGACAAGTTCCAAACTGAAGTCTAGAATTTCCTTTCTTAAAGGCTAAGACATTGCTTGTAATGACATCAATGTAGTCGCTGCCTTCCTACTCAAAGCATCAGCCACTCGGTTAGCCTTTCCAAGATGATAAAGGATTTCACAATCATAATCCTTCACCAGCTCTAACCATCTCCGTTGCCTCATGTTTAGGTCCTTCTAAGTGAAGAACTACTTTAGACTTTGATGATTAGTGAAGATCTTGCATTAGACCCCATACAAATAATGCCTCCATATTTTCAATGCAAAAACGATAGCTGCTAACTCGAGGTCATGAGTAGCATAGTTCTTTTCATAATCCTTCAGTTGTGTCGACGCATAAGCAATCACTCTGTCATTTTGCATTAGGACTGCACCAAGGCCCAGCTTAGAAGTGTCACTGTAAATCACAAATCCATCGCTTCCTTTAGGAATTGCCAATACTAGAGTTGTCGTTAGCCTCTTCTTCAATTCTTGGAAACTCTTCTCATAAGCTTCTGTCCATTCAAACTTCTTTCCTTTGCAGTAAGATTTGTGAGTGGCGCTGCTATCTTGGAGAAGTCTTCCACAAATCCCCGGTAGTAACTAGCTAGGACCAAGAAGCTTTTGATCTAACTTACATTCATTGGTTATTTCCAATTGAGAACTGCCTCTACCTTAGCAGGGTCTACCATGATTCCATCCTTTGATATTACATGCCCTAAGAAAGACACTCTATCAAGCTAGAATTCGCACTTGGAGAATTTTACATATAACTTATGTCTCCGTAATGTCTCCAACACAATTTTCAAATGTTCCTCATGTTCCTCCTAATTCTTTGAATAAACAAGAATATCATCGATAAACACAACGATAAATTTATCAAGGAAATCCTTGAATACCTGATTCCTCAGGTCCATGAAGGCTGCAGGTGCATTCGTTAGACCGAAAGGCATAACCACAAATTCATAGTGACCATACCTCAATCTGAAGGCTATTTTTGGGATGTCCCCTTCTTTAATCTTCAACTGGTGATATCCCGACCATAGATCTATATTTGAGAACATAGATGCACCCTTAAGCTGATCAAACAAGTCATCGATTTGAGGCAACGGGTACTTGTTCTTGATTGTTACGTTGTTCAACTCTCTATAGTCGATACAGAGTCTCATAGTAGCATCCTTCTTCTTAACAAACAAGACTAGAGCTCCCCATGGTGAGTGACTTGGCCTGAAAAAACCTTTGTCAAGAAGTTCTTTTAGTTGGCAATGAAGCTTCTTTAACTCTACTGGGGCCATTCTATACGATTCCTTTGAAATCGGGTCGGTGCTTGGAGCGAGCTCGATTTTGAATTCAACTTCTCTATCAGGAGGTAGGCTTGACAGATCATCTGGAAACACCTTTGAAAATTCACATACTACTGCCACATCTTTAATTCTTGCCTTTTCTGCTTGGCTTTTATCTACAATGTTGGCTAAATAGCCCATGTAACTGCTAGCTAACAACTTCTTTGCTTTCATAGCAGACAAAAACATACTAGGTTTCTTCCTGGACTCGCCAACATATACGAACTTCTATTCACCTTCTAGTTGGAAGGTCACCTTTTGTTTCCGGCAATCTATGGAAGCATTGTACTTGCTCAAAAAATCCATTCCAAGAATCATATCATAATCATACACGTCAATTACAATGAGATCGACGAAAAGTCCCCTTTCAGAAATCCATAGGGGAACAATACGCATGCAATGTGTAGATATCATCACTTCCCTTGAGGGTAGTGTCGTAGTGAATCCCTATCTCATAGGCTTTAAGCAAACCCCTAACTTCTTAGCAAAAGACGATGATACAAAAGAATGTGTGGCACCTGTATCAAAGAGAACATATGCATCAATAGAAAAACTTGAGATCTGACCTGTGACCACATTTGAGGCTTCAGCAACCACCTGTTCTTTTGTCATAGCCTAAATGCGGGCATTCGTAGGTGGGGCTTCAAGTCTTCCTTGGTTAATTAATGGCCCTTCAAGAGAGGCTTGCATTTGATGGAGCTGGGCTAGAAGAGCTCTCTGTGGGGCCTGAGCGTTCGTCTGGTCGGGGCAGTTCTTGGCAAAATGACCTTCTCATCCACAGATAAAACACTGATTAGATCCTTTACGACATTCTCCAGGATGATTCCTTCCATATTTGACGCATGTTTGGAACTGCCTATAGTTGTTGTTGGGTTAACCGCCATTACGTCTCTTGTTACCTTGGCCTTGTTGGTTCTAAGAATTGCCCTTCTTCTTATTATTCCTCCAATGTTGGCTGTTGTTTCTGTGTGGAGGGCAGTTCTGGTTGTTTGCAGTTCTTGCTGGCTGACCTAACTAAGGCTAGTTTCTTCTTAGCTTCGACAAGTGGAACTCAGCACGTTGTGCTCTCAAGACAACCTATTCTTGGTTTCTAGAAGGACTGGCCCCATCTACAATTGCTACAATCTTTGGCCTAAGGACTCTGATCAATCTTCTGACCCTTTCACTTTCATCGTTAACCATCCCTGGGCAAAGGCGAGCTAGCTGATCAAACTTTGTCACCACATTTGTAATCGACATATTTCCCTAGCGCAGGTTCTTAAACTCATCACAATGCTTCCTGGTAATGTTCATGTGGAAGAACTTCGTATTGAACTTATGAACAAAGTCAGCCCATGTCATCTCTTCAATGTTCCTGCTCTGTTCGATGCCGTCCCACCAAATCCTGGCCTCGATAGTGAGGCAGTACGATGCACAGAGGACCTTCTTATTATCTGTGAAGCCCATGAGTCTCAAAGTGGCCTCTATCATCTTTAGCCATCCTTGGGCGACTAGTGGATCCTTAGAGCCTTCAAAGTCTGCTGGCTTAACCCTCTTCCATTTGACTAGGAGGGGTTCCTGATAGGCCGCTTTGGGTTCAGCAGTAGGAGCCAGTACTTCATTAACTTGTGGCTAGGGAGGAGGAGGAGGAGGCTCGTCATTGCCTCATCTTTCGCTGTTGCGGCCATTAGCCCTTAATTCTGCAATTTCTCTTCTTTGCTCTTCTAGTTGTCTTTGCAACTCAGCAATCATCATCGTCAACATCTCGTTGGTCTGAGTGCAGGTTTGCATTCTTCTATGACTGTCCATAGTTAATTTCCTAAAAGAATTAGGAGCTTAAGAATAATCTTCTAATTTATGAGACAGGTTTTCACTACTAAGACATTATTCATTAAACATCTAAACCTTATTCTTATCATCATACTTTCATCTTAACATATAACTTTAAAACATACTTACTTGGAGTACTTGGACTGACGTGTGATGATATGAATTGAAAACAAAAATCGCTCTAATACCAAAGCCAGTAACGGCCCCTTTATAGACGTCACAGATGTCGTCACATTCATTCATTCATACTTTTATTCTAGGAACAACTATTTTATTAAAAGATAATTTGAAAACATAAATTGGAAAACATACCCATGATCCATGCATACATTTTTTTTTATACATCAATATTTAATATGTTACTCATTTATAAACATTCTTTAAATAGTTTTTCAATACCAAAGCAAACTGAATAAACTTTTTTAAAACATCTTTAAAATCTACATACACAGTCCGGTAGGCCGAACTTAAGACTTCGGCAAGCTAAACTCGACCTGCAGGCCAAAGGTCATCCATCAACAGGTCACCCAAGGCTTTACAAAACAAGGTTTTAAAATTAATAATATCAGCAGGCCGATATAGGGCATTCAGCAGGCCGATCTATACATCGGCATTCCAGCCAGTAATGGTCGACAGGTTGAACGGTTATAAAAATTTTTGTTTAAAAACCATTCTGAATGTTTAAAAAGCGGAAGATAATAGATAAAACTATAAAGTTAAAATGTCATAACTCAAATTTTAAAAGTTCGTCAAATAAACATATTCAGAACTGTAAAACATGGTTTATTCTTACCCTTATCTGCAACATAATATAAAACTGAATAAGCTAATGCTTAATAAGTATATTTATATCTCACAACTTAAAACATTTTATGAACATCATCATCATCATCATCATAATAGTGCACTAGGCACAATTTCATAAGGAACATATCTTTCATTACATTGTCCATATTAAAACTTTATTCATTTTATCTTAAGGACCCAAGTATTGCACCATAACATCATCATCGTAAGCCCGCCGTCATGGGACGAGAGGGGTAGCCAATCCCAAACCAAACATGACATCATATCATATCATAACATAACATATCATTGGGTGTGCAACACATATTTAGGTGATACATATATAAATATTTATACTTTCATGCTTTGAAAAAAAAACATTATCAACAAAACATGCATAAACTTTTATATATTAAAAACTTCCATAATAATACATCATGTATACTAATCATGAGAAATCATCATAAAACCATCATGAACATAGATTTCAAGCTTTTCATAAACTCATTATGTTGTAGGTGAGAATGTATGTACCTTAATAAGCTTACTTAACCTTAACTGAATTATAGGTGATGTCGCCGCAGTCTTGATGTGCTCACTCCTTAGTGTGTTCATGTCATAC
>CAMOHE010028667.1:4195-37018 GCA_946598075.1 Artocarpus hirsutus | reverse complement strand
AATATTCTCTGGTTAATTTTTTTTACTAAACCAAAAGATTAGAAGAATAATAAAATTAAATTAAATTTTATAAGATATATGTTTTTTTTGTCTTTGTGTCTTAAAAATATGAAGAATGTACATGGAACGCGTGTGCTTCTCACTCACTATTAGTATTTAGAAAACTCAATACAAATAGGCTTTCTTTATCACGAATAAATAAATTTAAAAAAAGTCTTTGACAGTGTGTTTAAATTTACATAAAACTGCCAAACATTCAGAAAAAAAAAAAAAAAAAAAACTTGAATGGAGACAAAACGCTCGTTTGTTGTTCACGTTTTCCATTCAAGTTCCCAAGTTGATTATGTATAAAAACAATATTTCTTACAGGACTAAGCATAATATTAAGAGTGAAAACTATTAACGTGGGAGGGTTTATGGGGAGTATTTTTGGTAATTGCAACTAAGGAATAAGGTAAAATCTATGACAGAAAAAGATGATTAGATAAATTTAAAAGCGACAAATCATCAAATGTCAATCATTTATTAGACAGATTTTACCACATAACGACCTAATATATGTGGACCAATGAATAATTTTTCATTACGAAGGTGAAAGCTTGTTGTGTCATCAATGCTAAAATGGAAAAATTTTGCAAGGGCAAAGATGGATAAGAAAAGCACCCCATAAAATCACCAAAATGATTATATTTTTTTTGGGAAAAATGAGGAAAATAAAAGATTCTGAAGCAAATGGCAAGTTTTAAAAATATTCAAATAAATAACAGATTTACAAAGTAAATAATTTATTTACTATATAAATTAGAATTATTTACATTAAAAACAAAAGGTAAATAAATTATTTTCATCTTAAATCTATTTACTATGTTAATAAGAGGTAAATAATATGGTAAATAAATTATTTACATCATAAATATGATATTCACTATAAATATTTTTAAAACATAAGATATAGTACAATTAGTTTTAAAAAGTGCTATTTATTATGCTATTTACTATAAATTATTTTTTTATTATGTTATAAAAATGGTTTAATTTTATTGACCTCTGGTTAAGAAAAAATGATTATTTTGCCCAAAAAGGTTAAGAAAATTTGTTTTAGAAAAAAAAAGAAAAAGTAATATGGTGTTTGGAAAATGTAATTAAAGCCAAGGGTTTAACCAATTTAGTTGAGAATATTATAGCATGTCAGCTTTATATTGTAGTAATATTTTATTTTTTATTATAATTGATAAAAATTTTAACATTATTTGTTGATAAGAACCCCATCTAGGAACCAGCACCCTGTTAATCACCTTTAAGATGAAAACGACGTCGAATTCCCCGATGAAGATGCCAAAAGCGGAAATGAATCTCTCAAGAGCACGGTAAGAGCGGTAGATCCCATCTCTTTTTTTTTTTTTAATTCTTTTTCCTGACACTGAATTAAGAGAAATAAAAAAAGAAAAGATCTGAAAGTGGGACCCACTTCTGATTGAGTGCCACGTCGGAATCTTAATCTGATCTAGATGTCCAAAAAAAGCACCGTCGCCGCCCAGCGTACGGCCCCGAATCGAAAAGGGCCAAAAAAAAAAGAGGAGAGAGAAATAATGAAAAGAAAAGAAGGGATCGAAAGCCAAACAGAAAATTGAAATTTCGACAGAACTCAAGGACCATTTTGCAAAAAAAAAATGGAATTTTCTCTCTCCCTCACTTCACGCTTATTAATCTCTCCACTATATATATATATATATATATATGTGTGTGTGTGTGTGCCCCATCCTGTTTCTTGTCCGTAATCATTTCTCTCTCCCCTCTCTTTCTCTCCCCTCTTTCTGTAATTTTCTCTCTCTACAAATCTCTCTCTCTTTGGAATTCTCGCGATTCGATTCGATTTGAACTCATTCACTCACCAGGTAAACTCGCATTGCTAGATTCTCCTTTTCTCCGACTTTAATTTCCCAAACTTTAAAAGAAAGAATCTTTTTCTTTTTTTCTTTTTCTTGTCTTGTAAATTTCATAATTTGATAGGTTGATCGAGAAGCTAAATCATCGGCATTCGCATGGGGATCTGATCTTTTGATTTCGGCGAGGAATTTCCATGAAAACGATGCTTTTAGTGGGAAAAAGTAGAGATTTTTGTCCTTTTCTTTTGATTGTTCAGTTTTTTCAATCAGAATCTGCTTTTGATTTTGTTTTTGGTCTCGTTTTGTAATTGGTTGTTTCGATCGAGATAAATGGAGAGTGATGTCGTTTGCAGAAAATGAGTTGCGTTTCGTGTCCAAAGAATGTTGTATTCGTTGGGTTGGCTACATTTTGGAATTTTGCTGATTTCGAAACCCACAAGGAAGTAATATTAACTTTGTTTGTGCTTGTTGTTGCTTGTAGAGCAATGACTGTATAAATTTCGTGTCAAATATGAACAGTTGGCAAGTTTTAGCTTACTTTTGGTATAGTTTATAATGGTAGAACATTCTTTGATCCGCATCTGATCAAGTGACTTGAAGAGCTTTGCTTAGCTGAATTTGATCCCATTTTGGTCAAGCAATCAAAACTAGAGGGACAAGTAAGGTTTGATTGTTCTATAGCCCAAATGGTTTGGTTCTCATTGGCTTGGAATATAATTGCACCAACGCTTATAAGAGTAACATTACTGCATTTCGGATTACTGTTTTGAACCCCACAAGGAACGTACATAGAGATTTTGTTTGTGTTTGTTGTTGCTTGCTTTGATCAGTGACTGAATGTTTCGTGTCAAATATGAGAAGGGTTGTTATGCGTAAAACAAGTACTTGGTTTATAGCAACCTTTGTCTATTTTGGATTAGCCAACTCTATGTAAGTACTACCTTTGGTATTATTTGTAGTTTTTTTCTTTTTTTATCCAATCTTTTGGCCAAGCAATTAAAACTAGGAGGCCACGTGATGTTTGATTGATTTTTTGGAGGCCAAGTTGTTTGGTTTTGATTGGCATGGAAGAACTTAACTGAATTTAACCGTCATGAGTAACCAACATTGCAATACATCTGGTATTTTTTTTATTTTTATTGTTTTGCGAATGTAACCACTTTTGTCTTTAAATGAGATCGTTGGGATTTCTCTGATCCAATGTTTGTGTCTGTGTAGGTCTCTGGCCATGGATTCTAAATCAGTTGTGGACTTGATTGAAGCCTCCTCTGGAGTTCATTTTTCAGGGTTTCACATGAATGGTCTGGTGGAGAAAAGGCAGTCATCGGAGGTGGAGCAACCAACAACCTCTGCCACAGAAAACATCCATATGCAACCTTTTGTCATAGGTATTGTTAGATATCCAAACTATGTTCTTGTGACATGATTTTTTTTTTTCTGCTTTTGTTTATTTTCTAACTTGACTTGGCAAGTGTTCATCAGCCTTGTATGTTACTTGAACTAAACCTTCTTTACCAAATAGTATATCAACCATTTTTTTTTACAAGTCGTTCTCATACTTGTTTATTTGTAAATGATCCTGTCTGCTAAAGAAAGAAAAGAATGAAACAGATACGATAACAAAGTTATTGCTTTAGACGTCATAAATTTCATAGTTAATTCTGGACTACGCTCTAGGCACAAGAGGTCTTTTTTTTTTATTTTTATTTTTTTATTTTTTTAAAGAAATGCGTTACAGGAGGATCCATGATCATTTCTGTTCATTTCTTCTCTACTTGAAACCATGCTTTCTGCTTTGTATGGCAGGGGTTGCTGGTGGAGCAGCATCTGGCAAGACTACTGTTTGCGATATGATTATACAGCAACTTCATGACCAGCGGGTCGTTCTTGTTAACCAGGTAGCATTATCCTAGTGATCATGTACATATTTGGTAACTAGCTCAGGATAAAATCTAGTAGAGTTTGCTTATATGAATATACTTCTGCGCTACATGTCCTTCTTGCTACTTAATACTTACCTATTTTAACATGGATTCTTTTGCAGGATTCCTTCTATCATAATTTGACAGAACAAGAACTCGCACAAGTACAGGATTACAACTTCGACCATCCTGGTGAGGGGATTTCTGGTATAGTCAAATTATAATATATCTAGGACTATATAGTGTTCAACTGCGTTAGAACGCGATTAAAGAGGTATGGGTTTATGCAACTTGATGTCATTTCTTCTACTGTCATTTTTTTTTTCTTAAGAAAATTTTTCATCTTTACTGTGAAATCATATAATTGATGTGAAGTAACTAGAATAGTTATGGTATCAATTTTCGTACTTGATGCATGTGGCTCTATTGTGTGCGTGGGTGTGTGTGTGGCTTTTAATGTAGAATTCTTTTGCTTTCAGATTCCTTTGACACTGAGAAACTTTTAACTTCTATGGATAAGTTGAGGAATGGGCAGGCAGTAGATATACCAAACTACGACTTCAAGAGTTACAAAAACAATGTGTTCCCTTCTAGAAGGGTAATGTTTGTTCTCTAGACAGATTTTTTTTGGACATTTCATTCCACGTATAGTTGCCTTTTGTTTTCATGCCCTTTTATTCTTGTAAATTTAAAAAAAAAAAAAAACTACAAACGTTTTATGGTTATTGATGCATGTGTGTCTTTGTCAGTGTGAATTTTTTTTCTGCATCTAGAATCCTTAGTGCAAGAATCTACTGTGCAGGTAAATCCTTCAGATGTTATAATTTTGGAAGGCATTCTCATTTTCCATGATCCTCGTGTACGAGAGTTGATGAATATGAAGATCTTTGTTGATACAGGTCATTTATTCTCTTTTTACCATATTTATATGGGATGTTCTTAACATTTTTTCTCAACTGCTTAGTGCTTTTTATTTTTTATTTTTTATTTTTATTTTTGACTATCATAAGTCTCTGGATTCAAAATGTTTATTTTATTCTTTTATATGTGTCCAATGTACCCATTGTTTTGAGATCTGTATGAATAGAATGGTGTTTTTTAACTTTTCATGTGTAACTTTTGTGCAATGTCTTCTTACGTCACTTCATAGTGTTACTAAGTTGGGACACTTCACATTGTAAAATTTTCAGTGCAGATGCTGATGTTCGTTTGGCAAGAAGGATAAGGCGTGACACAGTTGAGAAGCACAGGGATATTGGTGCAGTTCTTGATCAGGTTTGCAGCAGTTCATGTTTTTATCTTGTCAATCTTATTGGAATAAAGGTCGTTACCGAAGCTATAGGAGTATGTAGGTTTGAAGTGTCAAGACATGCAATAAACCTACAATTCTGGGGTTAATCATGATATTGCTGGAAATAATCAATTGGATGATATATTTTTGTCTCTTGAAATTACCGAGTTAAATTTTGCTGTTTATTCAATCATTTCAGTCATTTCCTTGAAATGCTTTACCCTATGGGTTTTTTGAGGCTTCCTTAGTACTATTGTCACTCTCCTCCACCTACACCTTGGTTCCTAATTATATAATAATATAAGAAGCTAAATTTTAATCTCTTTCCTCTAAATGTATGTTAGTGTGTTAATGCAGTACTCAAAGTTTGTGAAGCCTGCTTTTGACGACTTTATTCTTCCTACAAAGAAATATGCCGATATCATTATTCCTCGTGGAGGTGATAATCATGTAGCAATTGATTTGATTGTACAACACATCCGTACAAAGCTTGGCCAGCATGACCTTTGTAAAATATACCCTAATCTATATGTTATACAGTCCACTTTTCAGGTATCTCACCTTACTTATTCTCAGTTCAGTTCCAATCTTTTGGTTTATTATTATTATTTTGTTTTGTGTCCAATTTTTACTCTTGTGCAGATACGGGGTATGCATACCCTCATACGTGATTCTCAAACGACAAAGCATGATTTTGTATTTTATGCCGATCGGTTGATTCGTTTGGTATGTATATGTTGTCTTCCACATTGGGCTTGTGTGATCATTGTGAAATTAGGCAAGTTATTTTCTTCATTGGTCAATGACTATTGTTCTCAAAATTACTACCAGGTTGTTGAACATGGCCTGGGCCATCTACCATTTACAGAAAAGCAGGTGATCACCCCAACTGGTAAGCTAATTGACTTCCTTTTAAAAGTTTTGTCAAGCATTAGACAAGAGAACCCCAAAAGACATCAAGTAATGCCACTATCATTAAAAAAAATAAAAAATATGCTGCCAATCTCCTAAGTTCTACAAAGACAACTGATATTACCTTCCAAACTTCAAATTCTACGTTTCATACCTTTTATCCATGTCAAGTTTCCAAAGACAATGTTTTATGATGAGAAGACATATTTGTATAAGCTAGGGACTTCAAGATAACTATTTCTTCATATTTTTGAGATATCATCATGCTATATTCGAATGATATCCTTAACTAGTTTTATTTAATTTGATAGTTGTTTTGGTAACATACCAATATCTGGTTCTTTTGAAATGGCATTTTTGGTTTTACTTCTTCCGTTGTGGTTGCAGGGTCTGTGTATACTGGTGTAGACTTCTGTAAGAGGTTATGTGGTGTATCTGTTATCAGGAGGTAATATTTTCAAATCGGTAGGGAAATTTTTGCTAGCAATTAGGTGTTTTGTTGTCAGTAAATAGGCTTTTTTTTTTTTTTAAATAAAGATAGTGCATTCTTATGATAATAAACATTCTCATCACATCCCAGCGGTGAGAGTATGGAGAATGCTTTGCGAGCATGTTGTAAAGGCATCAAGATCGGGAAAATTCTTATCCATAGAGAAGGGGACAATGGTCAACAGGTTTGGAAATCTCTTTTTGTGTCTGCTTGTTCTATATCTATGTATTCATGTCTTACTTCTGGCTGTTTTCTTAGTACTTTCATTGCTTGACAGCTAATCTATGAAAAGCTGCCCCAAGACATCTCAGAGAGGCATGTATTACTGTTGGATCCTATCTTAGGAACAGGTTTGTTTCTTACTTGTTGGTTTCGATGTATTATAAGAATTTTTGTTAGCTTTCATATCACCGTAGAAATAGTTTGACAAGTAACCTTATTAGTCACACCCTTTCTTCAGGTAATTCAGCTGTTCAGGCCATTTCTTTACTCCTAAAGAAAGGTGTACCAGAGTCCAACATCATATTTCTCAATCTTATATCTGTAAGTGAAAGTTGCTTTCAAATTCTTTGCTTTTCTACTCTTATAGTAATTTTTTCCCCCAAAATTCTTTAGTAGGGTGCCAAAATACCCTACTGTTATTGTGTATTTCTGTTAAAATTTCCATACTCCGGTCTATTTTTTTTTTTGTTTATGATATGATTATGATATGATCTGAGAGTTTAGAGCTGCTCGGTGTCGGCAGTGCATTTTGTATTTTTTATTTGTTTTACCCCATCAGAAATTAGAGCTTTACTCCTTTGTGATTACTTTGCAAATTTGTTTCACCAGGCACCTCAGGGTATACATGTGGTGTGCAGAAGCTTCCCAAGGCTTAAGATTGTGACATCTGAGATTGAAATTGGTTTGAATGAAGATTTCCGGGTCATTCCAGGCATGGGAGAGTTTGGGGACAGATATTTTGGAACTGATGATGATTGAAACAGCAAAGAGAAGTGAAGTGTCTCCTCCAAAAGTTAAAATAAAAAAGAAAAAAAATCCTCTTTATATATCTGCTGTTTTGTCCAACCCCATTATCGTTGCTCGTCATCAGTTCTGAAAATCAGCTGAACTTGCTTTTTTGACTAATATTCTGGTGGCTGCTACTTTCTTTAAGAGTTGAAAAATTTTTTACTTCGTTGGAATAATCTTGGTATATCTTTACATATAAATATATTTTTTTCTTTGCTCTCTTTGGGGGTTTCTTTTCTTTCTTCCCCGTTTCCCCCCTCATCCAATGCCTTTTAATTTATGTGAACTTCATCATGAAAGGGTTGGATGTTGAAAAACTTTATTAGGGCATTAGTTTAATTTTTTTGGCCAATATTGGTCCGATAACTTTGCTATACATGTGTATAGCATATACGATTAGGAGTGGCAATCTTTGGAGATCAAGGTTTAGCCTCCTTATGATAATATGTATATACGAACCAAGGTATTATTCTACTCATAAAATAATATGGCGAAAATTTTTCAAGGCTTATCGGGGAAATTACCTTATTTTATATCATTTTTTTGCCTCTTTTTTCAAATCTTGTGGCGAACTTAAAAGAACTGCCATGATATGGTATAGATTGTGGATAGTTTTCGATGGGTGTTTAAAGTGAAAGCAACATACCATGTTAAGACAAGAATGAAAATCCACGATAGTGGCTGACACTTGTGAGAAGTTGGCAGCATCCAAAAAAACCGTCATTTGCGTTTGCTCCGAGCTCTTCCAAAATTTATCCTAAACTGTGAACGGATGAGCAACTTAGCTATATATTCTACACAATGATAACATATATATATATATATATATGTATATAATTTCTACACCATAATATTGAGTTGAGAGATAAATCTAGGAATATATAATTGGCCACTTGGCTATGAGAGCAATCACCCATTGCTCTATCCGAGGATGATAAGCCTTGTTGGGCTAATCTCGTGACACGTGGCAGTGCATGGCATGAGGTGGATTCTGTTGGTATATTCCATGAGAGCTTGTCTATATAGATTGTTGGTTATGTGTGTTTGTTTTTTGCACTTTGGTCTTGCAATTTTTGTACTTTTGGATTGCATAATATTCACACGCCTCTAGCCAAAAACCATCCCAAAAAGCCACGACCATGTCTGCTTTTGTTGGAAAGTATGCTGGTAAACACAATCTTATCTCTCTCTCTCTCTCATCATTAGTTTACTCATATAGGCAAAGTGAGAATTCCTTTTATATCCGTACTAGTACTAGTATTCAAGAACGCAATTGTTGATTACTATAAAGAAGCGAAATATAAATATTGGGGGTTTGTCAACGATACCTTCAACGTTCCAAATGATGGCTACACTAGGGTGTCTGGGAACACCGTTGAACCATAATTTGCGGTTTTAATCACATTTTTTGTAATGTTTTCTCTTCTATGTTATATTTTTGTTTTAATTTACATTCCAATTACATTCTCAAACGCCCTACAATTTCTTGACAGTTTTTCTTTTCTTTTAACACATGGGTAGAGAACAAAGTGAAGAAGAATTACTGTAGTATTGTTTATACAATGCAACAATTTTAATTTCTTGGGAATTTTGATTGCATTCTAAGAATCTTTTCTCATATCCTCAAAATATCCGTGTCAAAAAGAACACCATAAACAGAACAAATACGTCACTATTTACATTCCTCTAAACAACTTTTCTCTTTTTCTTTCTTTTTTATGCAAGCATTTGTATATCGTATCATTCTAACATTGAACCAAGCACAAATTGGTATGGTACTAATAATGAGAAGCAACTAGCTTTATCATTTTTTTTTTGTCTTTTTTTTTTGTGTGTTTAATTTCTAAATCTAATCTAACGTCTCTCTTGATTTTAAATAACTCTTCTGCCATTCTTGTTTATGTAATTATCTATATAGTACCATTTCGGCACCAAATTCATCTGCAAGTTCTAAGAGACATAAAAATTTTAGCATTTTTCTCTCCATTATAAGCAAAATTTCTTTCGTTCCTTTTTCATACTATAATTAAACCAATAACAAATTTCATGCACTAATTTTGAGAGTTATGGAGTAACAAATATTTGCATTTTTCATAAAATTACCAAGTCTATTCTCATTTTTCTCTACATCTTAAACTACTTCTACGTTGTATAAGAAAACAAAAACTTTAATTTTGTTCTTTTTTTTGTGTAGTATCTTTGTAGTATCATTGAGAATTTCACAAATATATAATCTCATGAATGGACTATATTATATATTTTCCGCAATTGTTATTGAACCAGTAACAATTTTCATGTACTAAATTTGAGATTCATAGAGGAACTTTAGCATTTTTCTCATGCTAATTTCTTATCAATTTGCCTCAGACGAGCTCATCAAGACAGCCAAATACATCGCCACCCCCGGTAAGGGCATCCTGGCGGCGGACGAGAGCACCGGCACCATCGGAAAGCGCCTCGCGAGCATCAACGTCGAGAACATCGAGTCGAACCGCCAAGCCCTAAGGGAGCTCCTCTTCACCTCCCCAAACGCCCTCTCCTATCTCTCCGGTGTCATCCTCTTCGAGGAGACTCTCTACCAAAAGACGTCCGACGGAAAGCCCTTCGTCGAGGTCCTCGAGGACAGCGGCGTCGTCCCGGGGATCAAGGTCGATAAGGGCACCGTCGAGCTCGCCGGAACCAACGGCGAGACCACCACGCAGGGCTTCGACTCGCTAGGCGCCCGGTGCAGCCAGTACTACAAGGCCGGGGCTCGATTCGCCAAGTGGCGCGCTGTCCTTAAGATCGGCCCCACCGAGCCGTCGGAGCTGTCCATCCAGCAAAACGCCCAGGGTTTGGCACGCTACGCCATCATCTGCCAGGAGAATGGCTTGGTGCCTATCGTTGAGCCGGAGGTGCTCACCGATGGACCCCACGACATTAAGAAGTGCGCCGCTGTCACCGAGACGGTGCTCGCGGCGGTCTACAAGGCCTTGAACGACCACCATGTGCTTCTTGAGGGGACGCTCCTTAAACCCAACATGGTCACGCCCGGTTCTGATGGCCCTAAGGTAACACAAACATTCATGCATCAAATAATGCCCTACTTGTAACTAAATTACAATATTTACATATGCATATATTTTTTAAAAAAAGATGACTAATAGCTGGTTAATTTAATTCCATTAATCAATGTGATATTAGTTAAGCAGTGATTATATTAATCAATTCCTCATTGACCAAAAAAGTGAACCAATCAATCACAGATTAACCTTTTATTATATTATTATTTAAGCCTGCGATCGCTACAAGTTAAAAGACAATTTGAAACTTTAACAGGTGGCAGCGGAGGTGATTGCGGAGTACACGGTGACGGCGCTCCGCCGGACAGTGCCACCGGCGGTGCCAGGGATCGTGTTCCTATCGGGGGGGCAGAGCGAGGAGGAGGCGACACTGAACCTCAACGCGATGAACAAGCTGGAGGTGTTGAAGCCATGGACATTGTCCTTCTCATTTGGACGAGCTCTTCAGCAGAGCACACTCAAGACATGGAGTGGGAAGAAGGAGAACATTGGGAAGGCTCAGGAGGCGTTCTTGGCAAGGTGCAAGGCCAACTCTGAGGCCACTCTTGGCAACTACACTGGAGGAAGTGGCAGTGGCACTGGCCTTGCTTCTGAGAGCTTGTTTGTTAAGGGTTACAAGTACTAATTAATTCATGTTAAGCCTTAATTGATATCATATTCTTTCTCATAAAATTTCTTCTCTCTCTCTCTCTCTCTCTCTCTCTCTATATATATATATATATATAGAGTTTTGGGAAAATATATGACTTGTCTGTGAGAGGCCTAGAAATTGTGGGTTTTTTTTTTGTCTTGATCTTCATGCTCTCTCTAATTGGTATATATGATGATCTACAAATTGTGTTTAATGTTCATCTAATTGATCTTGATTTTAGTGAAGCTCAAAATTTATTATTTTCAGACCTTTGCCATAAGATATTCTAGTATCATCCAATTATGAGATACCGTTTCATCGTTTTTTTTTTTTGGTCTTTCAATAGGATTTTGGAGAATTGAATTCTAAATTATTGAAGCTTCAACGTTTTCTCATGCCATGATCTCTCTCTCTCTCTCTCTCTCTATATATATATATATATATATATATGTTTTGGGAAAGGAAAATATGATATATATATATATATATATATATATTATGAAGAAACAATTGCATGATATATCATGAAACTAGAATGAAACTTATTGGAGGTAAAAGAATTAGAACAACATTAGTAATTCCAACTTTACAATTTCTAAGAATTTTGTCGTAGTTATGAAATGTT
Source organism: Artocarpus hirsutus (assembly GCA_946598075.1). NCBI lineage: Eukaryota > Viridiplantae > Streptophyta > Magnoliopsida > Rosales > Moraceae > Artocarpus > Artocarpus hirsutus. The sequence continues at coordinate 25,188 of CAMOHE010028667.1, read as the reverse complement.
AAACTGTGGAGTTTAATTATAACCTTAAAACAAGATTGACATTCATGATAAGATTCGTGTAGGCTTTGACCAGGGTGCTCTCCTAGAGGATCGGGAATAGAGCCCTCCGCCTAGAAATCTAAATTTCACTGGTGGTAGTTTTGTAATGTTTAGTTTGGAGATTTTATAATTTAAAATTTCTCTTGTAAATTTTTACTTCATTGTAGTGAGTCTATAGCATCTGGAATGGATCTAACTCTTGTTTTAGGGACGAATTATTATAAATTTTATGTGTCGTGTTTGTTTTTTTTCTTGGCGATCTTATTGCTTGATCTTAGTAACATAGAATTAGTGTGTACTTTTAAGTTTTAACATCATGTTGATAAAATTTTTCATAATGTGTATCCTTGCTTTTTGAGAAATATACGCCTAGAAAGAGTGATTTTCTTTGGCTTCATCCTCAATCATATATTGGTTCTACAAATTGTGTCTGCTAAATGCGCGCATCATGATTATACAACTTTTAACCTTACTTAATGACTCACCAAATTTCTATAATATTTAGTGATGCTGCAAAGGCCAAAATCTAAACCTTTGCAGTTTAATTTCAAAGGCCTGGTGTGAGAAACTTTGTGCAGCTTTGTTCTCGTAATGTGCAAAATCAGTTCAGTCAATCTTTTATTGAAAACGCAGGAATATCTTAATCACTGCCAATTACTGAGAAGAAATTCAGAAGTACTTGCTTTGAGAGCCTTGGAACTTGGAAGAGCAAGATTATTATTTTCTAGGACCTTAAGTGAGACCACAAGTGATGGCCTGCAATAAAATTTTCTACTTATTCCATAGAGGATAGACAACATGGAAGCTAAGGTTATCATGTCTATATAACAAAGTCATTGGTGTGTTTGTTGTACTTCTAAATAAATTGATAATATTTGGATAAATTGCTCACTTGATCCTTGTTAAATATGTTGTGTGTCTTTGTTTTTATTGTTAATACTCACAATCAATAGTCTTCTCCCTAACATTAGGATAGCATTCTTCTCATAGCAGATTATCCTCTAGTACATATTTATAGTTTATATTGATCGTTCATTGTCTCAAATATTTAACCTTCTATCATGTAGTACATGTTTATAGATTACGTTGATCATACATTGTCTCAAATTACTTATAGAAATAGCAGTGTAGTGTAGGCTTTCTGACCAAATTGTATGCTTCACTTTTTGAGAAATTTTTTTTGTAAATGGTCATGACTCAAACCATTTTTCGCAAGTAAAACTACATTCACTTTAGTTTTCAACTCGTAATGAGAATGTATTGATGTTTGCACATGAAAAAAATAGTTCCAACTTTAATTATTCTAAAATTGTATAAAGATATCGAGTTCAAATGTTGAAATTTGTAAATTGTAGACTAGACACTAAAAATAATAGGTGAATATGCAATCCACTAATAAGATGTTTGACAGGGTGGTTAGAACTGTTTTTACTGTAATATGTGAGAGTTTTACACTGTAGCAAATTATTTATTTAATTTTTTTATTATTATTGTAGCATGTGAGAGCTTTATACTGTTCATAACTAAGAACATGGTCTGAACCGTGGTTCAAACCGACCTGCCAAACACTCCTTAAATGCAATTCCTAAATGAGATGCCAAACAAAATTACATGGAGCAGATGCTAAACAAAATCACGCAACGCGAGGCTCACTATGCAAATTTTGCACGCGTACAACAGTGGACACTGTGGCCAAGCACTGAGGCAGCCTTGGCCAAGCACTGAGGCACCCAAGGAATTGGGCATTGAGCCTTCTAGCGCCGTAGCTCCAATTTGAACACCGCGGCGCTACTTGTTGATGTCATATACACTTTAAAATGTGTATTGTAATGTGTCTAATAATTTTGTAATATATGAAAGATATATTAATCTCTCTAGCGCCTTACATTCACACACATTTCTATTTCATGTTCATTAAAAATAGTCTTTGTGACAAGAATGTGTCAATATATAATAATTATCAGACAATGTTGATTCTTCCAAAACACAGTTTCTAGATTCATTTAAAACTTGACACTTTTTAAAAGATCTTGATCACAAATTTGCTTTATACTAATTAAGTTAGCCTTGAGCCCGTCCGCATGGTCGACCTTTTTTAATTTATGAAAGCCATACACATTCAGAGTTCCCTTTGCCAAGAATTTGCCCCTAATTGACACCATCTTCAAATGTAGGTGTTTGACATGATGGTTAGAACCATTATTTAGAACTGTTTGTATTGTAGCATGTAAAAACTTTATATTATAGCAAATTTTTTATTTTTACTGTAGCATGTGAAGCTTTATATTGTTCATAATTAAGATAATGGTACAAACTGAGCTTGTCAAACAGTGTCTTCGAAATTGCTTGGTATTATGTTAATATGTTTTGATTACCTATCATGTACCTCCGAACAACCACTATTAAAATATCATGAATTAGTGCCCATCCAATTTCTTAATCCAAAAATTTCTAATAATTTTATCTTTTCATCAATTTTAATTTTAGATGTATTTTTTGGTTTGGGAAAAAAATGATGCTTTGGATACCATGTCACTTCGAAAAAAAAAAAAAAAAAGAATTTAAAGCATTTAGATTGAGAAGGCAACTTAAAAAACCACATAGATTTGTTTTGACAAACGAGTACGAACAAATTACTCCCACACTCTAGGGAATTGAATGGAAATAGTGAAATTCGCACATGTAGAGATCACATTGATTTGAGCTAAAATGTATAGATGAAATTGGATAAACAACCGTATTTAACAGTTTAAGGACCAAATGGAACAAATGGAGATTGAGGGTAAAATTCAAAAACTATCACTATTGTTATATTTGATTTGCAATTTAAACTGTAATTTAAACCTTTTTACTATAATGTATTCTAAGAGAAAGATTTGACTTTTTGATAATTATTTTTCTTTTTTTGAGGGGTTTATTTTTTCTTCAAACCATGAATATTAAGGCAAAGGTGGTTTGAATTTTTTTTTGTTTAAATTTTATGAGAAAAATATTATAATAAAAATAGTTGAAACTATAAAAAACGTTAGAATTATTTTTTGCTAAACAAGCCTTAAAGCTGTGTATTTCCCCTCGTTCAAGGTCTGCGAAACGACATGAGCAGTTAAATTCCTACGTCTAGGAATTTAATTAGGTGTTTGATAAAGTGGTAGAAACTGCGGTTCTCACTACAAACTCAATTATGAACAGTATAAAGCTCTTACATGCTACAATAACAATAAAAAAAATTATTATAATATAAAGCTCTCACATATTATAATAAAAAAAATTTTCACTACTGATTCCCACCACCTTTCAAACACCGTATAAGAGCTCATCATCTTCGTAAGTAGGCTCTCCCTTGACGGAGCTCAGGTACTTTTCCCTGCTGTGGCTGCCACAATCTTTCAAGATGAATAATTAGAACAGTTACTTTTGTCGAGGGAAAGAACCACATGTCGTTCATATACTAAACAGGTACCAAACACGTCGTTTTCTCCCAAACTCTCAGAAAATAAAACAAAGTGAAAATTGTACTGTTTTGACTCCAATAAAGATCTGTCCTGTCAAGATGATTAATTAAAACACTAACTTTTGTCGAGGGAAAGAACCACATGTCGTTTCAAATACTAAACGCGTACTAAACACGTCGTTTTCTCCCAAACTCTCAGAAAATAAACAATGTGGAAATTGTACTATTTTGACTCCAATAAAGGTCTGTCCTTTCTTCAGTTCATTAAATCATTACCGCAAATATCTCTCTCTCTCTCTCTCTCTCTCTCTCTCTCTCTCGCCAGACGATCAATTAAAAAAAAAAAACTCCTCAAATCTTTTCCCCTCTGTTTGGATTGCGAGAATCTTCGTGAATCACCGAGAAAATAAGCAGAACCAGAAACCATGTCCTCTTCTTCCTCCGTTTCCTCCTCCTTCCGACTCTTCACCACCAAAATCCCAACCTCCTTCTTCCTCCTCCCCCACAAATCCCCCCCAAACCCTCATCTTTCCCCCCTCTCCCGACGAATCTCCTTCGAGAGAATCGCCACCGCCAATCCGCCGCCATTGTCAGTCTCATCCTCCTCATCTCCATCTTCACTGCAACCCGTCAAAGTGGAAAAAGACGAAGAACTCCCTCCCAAGCTTCGCGAAATCGTACGGCTTTTCCAGTCCGTACAGGAGCCAAAGGCGAAGTACGAGCAGCTTCTGTTCTACGGAAAGAATCTGAAGCCTCTCGACGAGGTTTACAAGACGAGGAAGAATAAAGTCGAAGGTTGTGTGTCGCAGGTTTGGGTTAGGGCTTACCTTGATTCGGAGCGGAACGTGGTTTTCGAGGCCGATTCGGACTCAGTACTCACGAAGGGACTCGCGGCTTTGCTTGTTAATGGATTGTCGGGGAGGCCAGCTGAGGAGGTGGTTAGGCTTTCGCCTGAGTTCGTTGTCCAATTGGGGCTTCAGCAGAGCTTGACGCCGTCGAGGAATAACGGATTCTTGAATATGTTGAAATTGATGCAGAGGAAGGTGCTTGAGTTGCTTGTGGAAGCCGAAAAAGGCCAGGAGAGTTCGAATTCGGAGGAAAGAAACGGTTTTGGGGAGAAATCCAATCGTTTGGAGGGTCAATTAGAGTTGGAAAGGAGCGAAAGGAGTGGAATTGGGGCGAATTCAGATCCGAAAAGCGGTGATGAACTTAAAAGTTCCGGTCTTGGAGAGAAATTTGACGATTCGGGTGTTCGAACGAGTGCAAAAAGCGAAATGGAGGGTAGTTTGGGGAATTTGGGGCGGAGGGGGATGAGGATTAGGGAGAAGTTGGAGAAGGAGCTTAGTCCTGTGGAGTTGGAAGTGGAGGATATATCATACCAGCATGCTGGGCATGCTGGGGTGAGAGGAAATGAAGATGGGGAGACTCATTTCAATGTGAGAATTGTGTCAAAGGAGTTTGAAGGGAAGAGCTCGGTGAAGAGGCATAGGCTTGTTTATGGGTTGCTGCAAGAGGAGTTGCAGAGTGGGCTTCATGCTTTGTCAATTGTGGCAAAGACACCTTCTGAAGTTGGTGGGCAATAAAGGAGGAGTGCTTGTGGGCTCCCAACAAAAAGAAAAAAAATGAGGTTTAATTTTTGTTTCAAAGAAACTTTAAATTATTTTAAGCATTGTACTCGATAGTATTTTCTTCGTGATTTAGGCAGATTGTAAACATATTGACAATTGAATTTTTATAAAAGCAATAATAAGTCATATTTTGGGAATCTTTCTGGTATTATTCTGATTTTCTTCCTTATGTTCATGTAATGCCATACTTTGAGGTTGATGTTCTGCAAGAATTAATTGAATTTCCTTTTCTTGAACCCATGTTTTGGGAATCTTTGTAGTTTACTATTCTTATTTTGTTCCTTGTGTTCACGAAATGTTATGCTTTGAGGTTGATATTCTGCAAGGATTTATTGATTTGGGCTATATTGAACAAAGATAGAGAGAGCTTTCGACTTGTGACTCTTCAGGAGTACTAAATGGAAATATTACGACTGGAATTTCGTGTCATAGTCATTCGTTAAAGTAAGAAGTGGGGTAAGGAAAAAAAGGACGCTTATTGGGTTCTTGGTGGACAGGAGTTTTCTATAACACCAAGCTCATTGTCAAGTTAATTAAATATGCCCTTATCCAATGCAGTTTTTCCATAGGTGTCCTTTGGGCTTTTAAAGTTTTTAGTATAGTTTTGTGTAATTTTTGTTTTCTTCCGTCCACTTGCCTTTATAAATATTTGGGCTCTTCGTCAATTATTTGAACAAGTTAGTTTGAGAGTCTGGTCATTTGTCAACTCCTATTTAAAATGTCAAGTTGCACCTACCAGTCAATTTGCCTTTGTCTTTTGTGGTACCTTAACCTTCCTTCAGCTGATTAATATTTAAATTCTCCCTTTTAATATGTTGGTGATTATAACAAAGCTGTGAGAACTGGGAAGCATTTATCTGTATTTGAAGGTTAGATTAGATCGGTAGCTCACGAAGGTTGGCTATGGAAGTTGAAGTTTGTCTTTGACTGGTTGATGTTTATTGCTCTCACCATTTATTGTGATCTCACACTGCTTGAACTAGAAAAGTAACAAGTGAGTTAGCCAAAGAGTTCATTGCCATGAAACAGGTAAGGGACGGTCATGGACGTGGTGATGTAAAGATAGAACAGGTGGCTCCACCCGTGCCGCCACCGCCTCCACCACTTCCCTTGTTCTGGGCCAGGAAGGCTGTTTCGGAGAGCATAACAAAGCAAGAAATTGCCAAGTTCTGGAGGCAAAAACGCATCAAGGAAGAAGAGCATCTCCTTGCTGCTATCAAGTCTGCTGCACGCATTAGGGCCCGTAATCTCTCGGTAAGATTTTATTATGAAAGGCTTTAAAAGATTCATATATGTATCCTTCCATTGAAGAGCACAACCATGAATTCTGCTGAGATCTATAGAAACTGTTGAACATGACTAAACACCTAACTTGACTTTAGGATTTATATATCAGAAAGCCCTTTTCAGGGGAGACACAAAAAAGATTGAAAGATTAGTTCCTCTCAAGTTGTGTGGTAAAAAATCTCCGTCCATTTATTAGGGCAATTTTTACTAAAAGTATAATGTTTGGTTTTGAATACGAGTGAAATAGGAATTATATCCAACTCCAAACTTTACAACATTTTGATTTTGTTACAATCTAACCTGTCAATATAGGAAGAAGATTACAAATACTTTGAAGAGTCCTTGAAGGATGAGGAAAAAGAGGATGTGGAGAACTCTGATGCATCTAGCGACGGGAACAAGGATCGGAGGGGCAACGAAATTCGCGTGGGAATAAAGGACTGGTTAGTTGATATATATATATATATATATATATATTTCACGTAGAGAAGTCAACATACTGCTTATGCTAAAGGTATTCTTCCATTAAACCTATGCAGGTGGACAAAAAGCAAGTATGCATACTTGAACCAACCGGCAATCGAGTCGAAGCGTCCTCCCAAACAAAGAACCTCCACTTACGTTCCGAATTGTATTTCTTGCAAGCCCACTCCCCTCTATCCCACCTTTCTTGGTGTATTTTAGACGATCTAAGACCTTTCAATTGACCGAGTTTCATAAATTATGCTAGCTGTGTTTTCTGTCCAGATTGTCTTTTGTGTCATATTCCTGGGACGAGTTTGCTTCTTGCAGGTACTATAATAACCAGTCCTTGTATGTTTGCATTTTCCAGTGTAAAATGTGTAGCAGCAGGTCTATTTCGTCTTGTTGTTCACCATATTAAGAAAGCTTCATCTGGGTTAAGTTGTTGCTGCAAATTATAGTTGGTCCAAGATTCTAAAACATGAAAATGCAGTAAAAAGTTGCTTCCAATTATTTAAAGATAAAATTTATTACCAGAGTTGGTTATAGTTTATGAACCAAATCATATGTATGAATATTTTCTTCTGTAAAAACTACTGGATGTATAAAATTGTTGCAAGGATTGTCACACACTTCCTTTCCTACATTCTACTTCAGCATCAACGTGGTTGTGAACCAAAAACAAAGCATTACATGTCTGATTTTTGTCTGATTGGTTGTCCTCTAAAACTTTTTGGACAATTCTTTTAATTACTTTGGCATTTTTAGTTTTTAGTTTTTATGATGCAATCAAATTCTTAAGTGTAGATGATACAACAAAATAATATTAAGGGACAATGATAAAATAAAAAATTTACAAAACAAAAAGGGACCGTTTAGTATTGTTTTTAAAATAGAAGAAAATGTTTTTGTTTTGAAAAATGAAAATTTTTTAATAATTGTACTAAAAGTGTTTTTAAAATTTTATCACGAAAATCGTGTGAAAACATTATCAAAAATTTTAAGGACAAAACTCAACGAGTCTAAAAAATGAAACAAAAAATTTGAAACAACATATGATGCTGATTATGTATCATTATTTTGAAACTTGTGATAGATAAATTTACCAGCTGTTTGGCTGAATGGTGGGAATCACGGTTTCTATCACAAACTCAGTTATAAGCAATATAAAGTTTTAATACGTTACAGTAACAATAAAAAAATTAATACAGTGTAAAGATATCACATGTTACAATAAAAGTAGTTTTAATCAACAGTTCTTGTCACCCTTACAAACACCCTTTTAATCTCATTTGTTTAGCAATACGAGGTAGTAGATGATGGCTAAGTGGTGACCAATCTCGGTATTTTTTTTTAATATGCAACTTGTTATTGTAGAGAACTACTTAATGGAAGATTTGTTAAGCAAAGTCCGGTCAGCGATCTTACGGCTGCTGCTCATCCATGATGTGCCGCGTCACACAGGATTACTGACTGAAAAATACACTCACGCGCTGATTCAGGCCGAAGAAAAAAAGGAAAAAAAGTAAAAAATTTGCCATTACAATCAGATTTGAATCTGATTTAAGAAACGTGGGCTGCTAAAAATTTTTATTCCAAAATATTCTCTGTCATTCAATTTGCATCCAACGCATTTTCAACTTAAAACATCCCAATAAAATAATAAAAATAATAAAAAAATTAATAAAAAATGTAAAAATTCTTGTAAATTGCAAGTTTTTTTCTACTATAAAGACTGCCTTTCCTATATGTAATTTATATCATTTTCCATACTTTGGAGTAAATTCTCTTCTTCTCACTTCTTAAGTTAGTTTTCCTAAATTTTAGTTTTATGTTTTGGAAAAATTATTCTAGTTTTTATGTTGTAAAATAATTATGCTTAATAAAAATATGTGTGCTTCTACCGTCAGCATGACTTTCTAAATTTTCCTTTGCTGAGGAGAGAGGGGAATATTTTGCAAAACTAAGGTCAATATTTTTAGTTTTTTAAAGTTTTCGAAGTTGTAATAATCTAAAAATCATTTCTAAAAAACTTAAGATTTTTGTATCAATTTAACTAAAATTCTTGTAAAATTAAGTTTTGATTTATCATAGACATAGAATGGCACGTGTAATGCTTAGAAACACTTTGATTATTTGTAGACATGGAAAATATTTAATTGTAAATTTTATTGGTAATTTTAGTAAGTTAATTTAAGAACATACATATTTACTAAAATGAGTTTTTGATGCACCATAGACATGAATTGGCACATTAAATCCTTGATAACTCTTGATTTATTGTGGACAAAGGGTGGCATATTGCATATTTAAACCATTTTAATAAATCATTTTAGAAAAACTAAAACATATTTAAACTAATTGCCATATTGAACCTTTAATTCTCAGCACTTGTTAAAATTGTTGTTTCCTTTAAAATTAACTGCACTTACTGTTAAAGTTCTATCTTCTAAGTTAAAATTTACTTATTAAAATTCTATTTACCATTCTTATTCAAGTCACATTTCTTGCTATTGAAATTCCAAAAATCACAAAAAAATCTAAAAATGAAAAAAAGTAAAAAATGTGTAAATATTGTAAATAAATTGTAAATAAAATTAACTTTAATTCTCAAATTCTTCAGCTAAAAATAATAGAACTAATATATTGGACCATTGCAATACTTTTTCCTATAGGATTGACCTTGGATTTATTGAGTTTTATTACTTAGACAACCTTGTACTTGAGGTTGTATTGGACAAATATTTAGGCCTGAATATAAATGCTTAGTGTTTCTTGATTTATTGTCGACATAAAATAGCATAGTGTATTCTTAAACCAACTAATAAATAAATAGAAAAACTAAAATATATTTAAGTTAATTGTCAAAACGGAATCTTTAAACTTCAATCCTATTGTAATTGCTGTCTTACTTCTTTAAATTGCTGTTATTATTGTCGTTACTCTATGTAAGTTATTTTAAATTATCTATACTTCTTGTTGAAATTCTATTTTAATTTTACCTGTATTTTTTGTTATTAAAATTCTAAAATATCAAAATATAAGTATGAAAATGCTATGAAAATATGTAAATATATTCTGTAAGTAACAAATATTAATTGTTATATTTTTTAGCTTCTAATAAAGAGAAAGAGTTAATAAAATAAATGTACTAGAATTGAATTAAATCATTCCTTGTGAATTCAACTTTGGATTCACCGAGTAATTATTACTTGAGATAACCTTATTCTTGGGGTTAATTGGAGTGTATTAAATACATACGAGTCAAGTTTTTAGCTCTCTTGTTGGGGAACGGTATTATTTTCATTGCAGTATATCATTGTAAGTTATATTTCTTTTCTTTTTGTTTTCTATTTTATTAACTTTTTTTTTGTGTTTTATTTGTTTTCTTTTGTTAATATTTTCTGTTTTACAGGTGTTAAATACTGTTCACATAGAAATCTGCATGCGTTTTCTATAATTTCCTATTTTTACATATTATTCACGCCAGGTACTATTCATGTCACTATTTAACTATTCGTTAAAATAATAAAAAAATAAAAAATTAAAAAAATTAAAAAATCATAAAAATTTTATTTTTTCCCTTCTTTTGTAAAATATTTATTTTGCTAGTTTTAGGTTTTTGCCTTAGAAATAAAACTTTGTAAAACTTTAGATTAGGTTTCCATAATACTTAATAATAAATTGTGTTTTTGTGAAAAGTATTTTTTAAGAAAGTTCTGTTTAGAGGCTGGTACTGGTTTAAAATTCTTTCCCATAATCAGTAACTTTTGGAGATTCTCTTAATACCAGTCATTCTAGGAACACCGTTTAGACGAGAAGATTGGTTTTAAGAAGCCTTAGCACCACCAATCTTTCCTACGAACATTGTTAAAGAATATAATTCTCAAAATCTATAAAATCAATAAGGCAGATACTTTTTATTCAATACTTTATTCTCCCTGAGTAAAGAAAAGCTTAGTGTCTGTCTATAAAATTTTGTAAATATTTTAAATAATTTGTGTACCAGTTTGGTCTCGTGTGTCTAAAAATCGTAGATTAATTAGGAAAAGTTTAGAACTACCTTTACTCTCTGTTATGTCTTCTAATTCACCAAATATGAATGATGATGAAAGTGTTCGTAATGAAAACATTGGTAATAAAAAGATCATTAATCTTGTTCGTTTAATGAGAGATTATTTGCAACCACCTTGATAATCTACTCTATCATGTTTGGTTTTTCCTTTCAATGCTCATCACTTCAGGTTTAAACCAGGAATGATTAACTTGCTTCCTAATTTTCATGGCTTAGAATCTAAAAATCCATATTTGCATCTTAGTGAGTTTAAAGATGTTTGTGCTACCTTCACTGACTAAGAAGTTTCAAACGAAATTGTTAAGCTAAAGCTTTTTTTTTTTCTTTAAAAGACAACGCTAATACTTGGTTTACATATTGAAAACCTAGGTTAATAGATTCATGGCAAGAAATATAAACTAAGCTTCCAAAAAAAATTCTTTCCAACACATAAAACTAATGCTTTGAAGAAACAAGTTCAAATCTTTTCTCAAAATGCAAAAGAGGTTTATTTTCAATGCTAAGAACGATTTAAGGATTTATTAAATTCTTGCCCATATCATGGTTTTGAAAAATGAAGTTATATTAGTTCCTTTTATGAAGATTTAACTCCTAAAAGCCATCAATTTGTTGAAACAATGTGGAATGGAGAATTCCTTGATAAAGAACTTGATGAAGCGTTTGACTTTTTGGATAACTTAACTGAAAACTCTTAATATTGGCAACATGTAAATTCTGAAGGATCAATTAGATCTAATCTGGCTAATGCACAAAGTAGTGTTCACTAACTTAGTCAAGAAAATGATCAAAATGCTTGGATTGCGAGTTTGACAAGAAAGATTGAAGCCATGGAACGTAAGAATGTTCAAGAACCTAAGACTAAAATTTTGTGTAGTATTTGCCAAACTCTAGGTCGCTCAACTTATGACTGTCAAGTTTTTAAGTAAGAGAACCGTAAACAGGTAAACAATACAAATCAAATGGATCAACTCAAGATAACTTTTCTATCTTCATATTCTGACACATTTAATCAACAGTGGAAAAATCATCCGAATTTCAGTTGAAGGAATGATCAGCCACATCAACCACAACAATCACCACATCTACCTCAAAATTTTCAAAATCATCCACCATTTCCACAACAACATTAGAATTCACAATTTCCACAAAATCCACAATTTCAAAAACCACCACAAAATTTTCCACCTTCTAAAAATTTTAATTCACGACTTTAAAAATCTTGAGGATGCTTTGGAAAAATTCATTCAAAAACAAGATGTTGTTAACACTCGCACTTCACAAAACATTCATGAGATTAAAGAATCCATTTCAAGGTTAACTTCTTCACTTGCAATTAGAGAAAAAGGCAAATTTTATGCTCAACTAGTACATTATCCATCAGCAAATGAAATTGTCTCTTTAAGTTCTTTATCAAAATAAGAAACTGTTAATTTTGTTTCAACTCTTTAAAGTAAAATTGTATATAAATTTTTTGACTCAACTTTGGAGAATGATAATAAAGTTAATAGTATTGAAGGTAGTTCTGACAAAGAAAATGATGCTTCTAAAATGAATTTTGTTCCAAAAATTCCTTTTCTATAAGCTTTGCTTTTAAAAGAGAAATTTGAAAAAAATACTAAAATTTTTGAACATCTCAATCAAGTCAAAATTAATATTCTATTTTTAGATGCAATCAAACAAGTCTCATCTTATGCTAAATTTTTGAAAGATTGTTATACAATAAAAAGAAAGCATAATGTGATTAAAACTACATTTTTAGCTATGAATATTAGTTCCATTATTTAACATGATTCATCATTAAAATATAAAGATCCAGGGTGTCCTACAATTTCATGTATCATATGAAACACTCAAATTAACCATGCATTGTTAGGCTTTGGTGCTAGTGTCAACCTTTTACCTTATTCTGTCTATCAACAATTAGATTTAGGTGAACTAAAGCCAATTTCTGTCACACTTCAGTTAGCTGATCAATTTATAAAAATTCCAAGAGGTATAATTGAGGATGTGTTAGTTCAATTTGATAAATTTTACTACCCACTAGATTTTATTGTTTTGAATACACAACTTGTTTCGACTTTAAATCATCAAGTCCTAGTAATTTTAGCTCGTTCATTTCTTGCAACTTCAAATGCTTTGATAAACTGTAGAAATGGTATCTTGAAATCGTCTTTTAAAAATATGACTTCTGAATTCAATGTGTTTAATATGTTGAAACCATCAGCTGAATTGAAAAATCATGAAACTAAACCATTGAGAAAGATCGCTCTTTGGTCGATGAAGCATATGAATTTGCAAATTTGATGATAAAAAAAGTTCACACCATTAAATTTGATTTTGGAAAATATACTTCTGTCAATTAAAATTTTGTCTTGACAGAAAATTGTCCTAATCCAGAAAAATATAAAGAAGGTGCTTGGAAAATTTTTGAAAAGCGTCCATTTATATTTAAACATTATTCATATTATACTGAATATCTTTCTGGTTTAGATGGTGTGGATGTTGACCCATTTTCAAATATAACTTAGTGTTTTCTTTTGTTTTTGTTTTTATAGTGTGAATCAACATGATTAGTAAGTATTTTATACTTGTGGCCTTTTGAAACGTATTTTAATGAAATGATTTTCAATGTATTTTTTTTTGAATTTTAGACTCTGTAAATTTTAATTTTGATAAAAAACACAAAAAAATTAAAAATTAAAAACACATAAAAATTAAAATATTCAAAAACACAAAAATATTTTTAGATTATGCAAAAATATTTTTAGTCTGTTTAGTAATCTGTTAAGTTACTTTTCTTTAGCTCATTATTATTTAAAATAGCGTCACACGCGTCTGTACAGTTTTCCTCGTGTCTGTACAGTAATTCACCCCTTGTGTATAAAATCCCTCACTGTGCATCTAGGCTTAAAAATCTTTGCTCTTTCCCTCTCTAAATTTCTCGTTCTCTCTCTAACTCTCGAATTTTCTCTGTCTTTTCTCTAAAATTTCCAAAAATTTCTCAAAAAATCCTTCATAGTTCTTCAATTTCTTAAACTTTTTTTTTCCATAAATCTTCAATCTTCGTTCTCTAGCTTCCACAAAAATCTTCTCAAATCTATTTCAAAGCTCTCAAAGCACTCAAAAATCTCTATTTTTCAATTCACTCTCAAGAATCTCATCTTTTCTTTCTTCATCATGGATCCAAAATTCGAGGACTTAAATAAATATTTCACTTCATTTTCACAAAAAGAAATAAAAAAATAAGTATAAAACTAGAGTCATACATCTTTGGTACTTTTATGTTTTAAACTTCTTACTGATATCAAAGTGTACATAAAAGGTCTTATTCATCCAAGTGATGTAAATAATGTAGATTTGCATGGAATGGGTACAAGTCTCTATGTTAGAAAAAGAAGAGCCCGTTGTATGAAATCAAAATGTCCTAAATATTCTCGTCAAACTTGTTCTGGTAAATGTCCTTCACTTGGTCTCATGTCTAGAAATAGAAAAGATAAAATTCAGTTTTGTAAAGATGGTCTTAGGAATGAGAACTTAGAAGACCTCTGAGCTTTTCTTGAGTCACATCAAAGTGGATACATTTGGGGGGCTATAAACAACTTTGGCCACAATTTTATATAGAAAAAGAACGTCATGGGAATCTGACGTTAAACAACCCAACTGTTCAGTTTGCGAGAATATTAGATAGAAAGTAGATTCAAGATCCTTCTAATTCGGAACAAGATCTATAAAGTATTTTTCTTTGTTTCTTTGTGTGTTTTTCCTTAAAAAAATTATAAAAAAAATTAAAAATTTTGAAAAATGCTGAAAATTTATTTGAGATTTGAGCTTGGTTTCATGAAAAATCATCAAAACTATTGAGTGATAGAATTTTTGGAAACACATTCTGATGAACATAAGTTTTCTTTAACTCATTCTCGAATAAAATTTCATCACAAAAAGATTTTTATTGTTGTGTCATCTTTACAATAGTTTTTTAAAAACTGTAATTATACTGTTTATCTTTTAATAATAATATTTTGACTTTTTTCTTCTTTTGTCAGATGCATGATTTTTTGGGTAGGTATCTTATATGTTGTGTAAGATAAGCTTTGCCTCGTTTTTTAAAATTTAGTCCCAATTTGTCAAAAGTTGCACAATAGTGTCTAGTCTGTCAAAAGTTAAATAGCTTTGTCGGGTAAAAATTTTCAAAAGTTCTACAGTTATGTCACATCCATCTAATTGTCTATACCTACCATTATAGCTATCTTTGCCTAATTTCACCCAACACCTTCTTTAGATGTGTATAAAATCCTTTTTAGTTCTTTATTTTTTCTTAGAGCATATTTTAAGATAGAGTCAGTAAACAAAAACATAAAATTTTAAAAACATAAAAAAAGAGTCTTAGTCTTATGAACCATTATGGCAACTTCGTCCAAACCTTCTCAAAGCTTTATAAATGTCTATGTGTTTTGAGGTTCTAGATTAGGAAAGGTTATCGATTAGATAAAAGCTGCATTTCATTTAAGTTATGTCTTGGCTAAGAAAAATATAAATCTTGTACATGGAAGAGGTAGTCTAGGTTAATAGGTACTGTTGCTACAGGAAGTCGTTCTAAAGGTACTGGACCTTTAGGTATTATTCTAGGTATATATGCTCAAAGTCATTGTGGTCCCACCATTGGTGCTGAAAAAATAGTTGTAGGTATTCTTGAGTGAATAAGAGATATGGAGTCTACTTTTGATACTTTTATTGCTTCATTTGCAGTTTAGTAACTTTATAAGAACTTTTGCTATTGCTAGTTGGGGATTGTTAAGATTACAATCTAAACCTGTTGGTCTGTTAAATATAAATAGTTACTTTAATAGTTTGCTTAGTTTTCTAGATGATGCTGTAGAACAAAGGTTTCTTGAGGAGTCAAGAAGAAAGATTTTTATCTCTACCCTTACTATAGTGGAATTGCTTGAAAAAATACCAGCCATTGATCTCGAGGTAGACATTGCAACTTCAAAATTCTATGGAAAACACAAACAATATTTGGATCTTTCTCTCTAAACTTTATCTTTTTCAGTTTTACCTACATTATTTTTGTTTTTGTTTATGTTTATGTTTATGTTTTTGTTTTTGAATAACTGCTCTTGTAAATATAAGTTGTTACTCTTTTTGTTTAATCTTGTTAAACATTGAGGACAATTTTTAATTTAGGTTTGGGGAGAGGGTTGTGTCAAAGTTTTTTAAAATTTGTTTTTGTGATTTAATCTAGGACTAGTTTTAAAAACCAAGCAAAAAAAAAAAAAAAAAAAAAAAGGAAAAAAATGAAAAAGTTCAAAAAAAAAAAAAGGTGTGCTGTTTGTAAAACTTTTAGGTTCATGTTCTCCTAGGTCGGGATGGCTGAGTGAAGCATTTGTCTTGATTGCTTCTACATCAGGAAAATTTTGTTAATTTTTTATTTTATGAATTGTAGCCTTGATAATATCATTCCTTTGATGGAGAAGGGACCCGCCTTCTTATAATTCTACGTCCAGGATCTGATTTGTATGTATCATTGAAACTAATAGGAATTGAATCATTATGGCAAAAAGAGTTTGATTCAGAGGGAGAAGAAGAGGCAATTATTGGAACAAAAATATCATTTGATTCGTCGATCCTCAAAAAAAGAAATAAGAAAAGTTCCGTCATTGAGTGAGAAATCAGTAATTCATAGAAAGTTAGAATCCCCACCACGTAATAGTACACATATACACCATCAACATTGTTTTTTGACTGGAAGATCGAGAGCTAACTATCGGGACTTTGGGCTATTCAGACACATACTTCGTGAAATGGTTCATGCTTGTTTATTGGCCGAAGCAATAAGATCAAGTTGGTGAAGATTAAAATCTTTATTTTTCATTTTTCTGTTATTTCTATGATCAACGATCATAGAGGACCCCTTTACCATTCTGTATAATTGGGATATCTTATTTATATAGAATGGTAAAATGGATCCATTCAATTCTTGTTTGCCCACTAGTTTATAGTTCTTCTCTTCGAATCGGGGTCGGGCAGCTTGCAATTTGGATTCAAAGGTTATTGGAGGAGCTTGGGCACAAACAAGAGAAGATTACTTTGTTTTGTGACAATCAATGTGCCTTGCATAGTGCAAGGAATCCACCCTTTCATTCCAGGACGAAGTACATAGGTGTTCAGTATCACTTTGTGAGAGAAGTAGTGGAGGATGGAAGTGTGGATAAGCAGAAAATCCATACCAAGGACAACCTAGCAGATGTTTTAATTAAGCAAATCAACACTGATAAGTTTATATGGTGTAGATCCTTGTACGGCCTAACAGAGACGCAAGCAGCATGGTAATGGCAAGGTAGAAAAGATGATGTGGAGATATAATTGATTCTCAATCAAATCTCCAAGTGGAAGAATGTTAGAGTATACAACTGTTGGCGTCTAGAAGTTAAGCTCCTCCAAAAAGGAAGAAAAGAGAAGAAGACAAAGGAGGTTGGAAAAGAGAAATGGGGAAGTCATATTCGGTGCCGAAAAGGTGCTGACAAATTGAAGCACCAAAATAAAGCCAAAAAATCTTGGCCGGTAACACGTAAAATGGCGGGGAAGAATGGAGGCTCAAAGGCCTATAAATACTGCTGCTTCCTTCAATTCTATATCTTTCTATTCTCACGAAGTTTTCTAATTGTAAGTATTTTCTTTGAGTGATAATGTGAGGTGATTCTCCTATTTCCTTGAGAGAGGTTTCATTGTTCTCCCCTTGTGATCTAGAGAGAAGATTATTTTTGCCACATTTTAATAGTGAGATCCTTCTATACTTGCCCCATGATTTGGGTGAACCACGCTAAATATTTGTATCTATTTTATCTTTAATTTATTCATTTTTGGTCTTTGTCGTTCCATCGTATTGCTCTCACCATTTATTGTGATCTCACACTGCATGAACTAAAAAAGTAACAAGTGAGTTAGCCAAAGAGTTGATTGCCATGAAACAGCTAAGGGACGGCCATGGACGTGGTGATGTAAAGATAGAACAAGTGGCTCCACCCCTGCCGCCACCGCCTCCACCACTTCCCTGGTTTTGGGCTAGGAAGGCTGTTCCGGAGAGCATAACAAAGCAAGAAATTGCCAAGTTCTGGAGGCAAAAACGCATCAAGGAAGAAGAGCATCTCCTTGCTGCTATCAAGGCTGCTGCACGCATTAGGGCCCGTAATCTCTCGGTAAGATTTTATTATGAAAGGCTTTAAAATATTCATATATGCATCCTTCCATTGAAGAGCACAACCATGAATTCTACTGAGATCTATAAAAGCTGTTGAGCATGACTAAACACCTAACTTGACTTTAGTATTTATATATCTGAAAGCCCTTTTCAGGGGGGACACAAGAAGGGCTGAAAGATTAGTTCCTCTCAACTTGTGTAGTAAAAAATCTCCGTCCATTTATTAGTACAATTTTTACTAAAAGTATAACGTTTGGTTTTGAATATGGGGTCCTTTCTATACAAGTGAAATAGGGATTATATCCAACTCCAAACTTTACAACATTTTGATCTTGTCACAATCTAACTTGTAAATATAGGAAGAAGATTACAAATACTTGGAAGAGTCCTTGAAGGATGAGGAAAAAGAGAAAGTGGAGAAATCTGATGCAGCTAGCGGTGGCAACAAGGATCGGAAGGGCAGCGAAATTCGTGTGGGAATAAAGGACTGGTTAGTTGATATATATATATATATATATATATATATATATATTTATATTTACTTGGAGAAGTCAAAATGTCATTTTTGCATAACAGGTTTGCGCCCGTCTGCTTTTGCTAAGGGTATTCTTCCATTAAAACTATGCAGGTGGACAAAAAGCAAGTACGCATACTTGAACCAACCGGCAATCGAGTTGAAGCGTCCACCCAAACAAAGAACCTCCACTTAACGTTCCAAATTGTATTTCTTGCAAGCCCACTCCCCTCTATCCCGCCTCTCTTGGTGTATTTTAGACGATCTAAGATCTTTCAATTGACCGAGTTTCATAAATTATGCTAGCTGTGTTTTCTGTCCAGATTGTCTTTTGTGTCATATTCCTGGGATTGAGTTTGGTTCTTGCAGGTACGAAAAAGACGAGTTCTTGTATGTTTGCATTTAATTTCCAGTGTAAAGTATGTAGCAGCGAGTCTATTTCGTCTTGTTGTTTACCATATTGAGAGAGCTTCATCTGGGTTAAGTTGTTGCTGAAAATTATGGTTGGTCCAAGATTCTAAGACATGAAAATACAATAAGAAGTCGCTTCAACTTATTTAAACATAAAATTTGTTACTAAAGTTGTTTATAGTTTATGAACCAAATCATATGTATGACTATTTTCTTTTGTATAAACAATGGGATGTATAAAATTGTTGCAAGGATTGTCCCACTCACTTCCTTTCCTACATTCTACTTCAGCATCAACGTGGTTGTGAACCAAAAACAATGCATTACGGGCATATTTGATACATTGTATTGTATTGTATTATACACAAAAAATACAATGCAATACAATACAATACGGTATACCAAACAAGCCGTACATGTTTTAATTTTGTCTGATTAATTGTCCTCTAAAACTATTTTGACAATTCTTTTTAATTACTTGAGCATTTTTAGTTTTTGGTTTTTATGATGCGATCAAATTCTTAAATGTAGATGATACAACAAAATAATATTAAAGGACAATCGATAAAATAAAAAATTTGCAAAACAAGAAATGAAACAAAAAAATTTGAAACAGTGGACGCTATATTATTATATTGAAACTAGTGATAGATAAATTTATTCTGGCATTTGCTTAGCAATACGAGGTAGTAGGCGATGGCTAAGTGGTGACCAATCTTGGTATTTTTTTAAATATGCAATTCGTTATTGTGGAGAACTAATTAATAGAAGATATGTTAAAATTGACTAGAGAACTAAATAATTGAAAAAAAAACAAGTATTCAACACACTACTTGACAAGATTCTTGGTGAAGGGATAACTATGCCATGGGAATACATTAATAGATTGGCTAAATCAACTTCTAAGCAAGGTTGCTTATACAATAAATAAATAATAATAACTAAGCAAGGTTATGGAGAGCTGGAGAATGGGTAATGAAAACTGTAAAGGATTCTATTTTGAAATTTTTGGTCTTTTTGGTGTCCACTAATATGATTGTATCAGGTTCGAGTAGATTCCTCTGTATCACTTATTTACTCTCCATTTGACAGAAGGGATGAGAAGTAAGAAAAAATAGAGAGTTGAAGGGATGGAAAGTAAAAAAATGATGGAGAGGATTATAGTAATCTTTTATGTTGTTTGGTAGGAGAAGGGGAGAGTTGAGAGGATAAATAATAGTTATTTGTGAAATTACTATATAACACCTTTATTTATATTTAGTAATTAGGGTAAATTGCCACATTAATCTCTAACTTTTCACAAAATGTGATTTTGGTCCTAATTTTTTATTTTTGATTTATCACTCACTAACCTTTCATTTTAGTTTCCGAAGGACTAATTTAACGGTTTAACTGTTAATTTTGGGGACTAGTTTGTCACCTTTTTATAACTTTGAGGACCAGTTTGTTACTTTTTGGCATCCAAAATTAACTGTTTGAACCTTAAATTGGTCTTTCAATAACCACAATCAAAGGTTGACGACTAATAAATAAAAAATAAAAAATTGGGGACTAAATGTTTACTTTTATCAAAGGATGGAGACTACTGAAACAAAATAGTCCTTTTAAAACTCAAAGTGAGAGATTGCTTGGATCTTTTCATTTAGTGGGCCATGAAAGAGACCACATCCCTCCGCCCCTCCTCTCCCTCCTCCTCTCCCTCCAACCAAACAAAAAATTTAATCTCTCTTTCTATCTCTCGCTCTCTTCACTCCTATCCATCCCTCTATTTCTCCCTCCTACTAAACTGAAAACGTCATTTAGATGCGTCTTTGTCACAACTCACAACTTATATAAGCTGTTCGAACATTAATTTACTTTTATGAAAATTTAAATAAAAATAAATAAATAAATCGAGTTATGTTCATGTCAATCATGTTGTTAGCTAG
>CAMOHE010028664.1:0-26745 GCA_946598075.1 Artocarpus hirsutus | reverse complement strand
GATCGAGCCAGGAGAAATTTTGTGATTTTCACCCATTTTAAACTGTTTTGAACCCTGATTTAAATTTCAACTTTGTACAATGATTTTATAAACCTAAATGGCACACTAGGACACTATGAGATGATTTAGTATCATAGGATACCTCGGGTTATATGCTAATGAGCTAAGTTACTATGCATTTAGGATTTGTGCGTGGATCCGCAGAGCTAACGTATAGCGGACCGGGATTACGGTGTGAGACACCGATACGAGTATTGAGGTAGGACTCCTACCCCTTTTCTTTGGTAGCCCTATTTCAAAATGATTTAGGCCAAAAACAGATTTTTATCAAATGTTTTCAATGACAGATTGGGAAATGATTTTATTTAAATATCTTTACAAACGATTGATTGAGAAATGATCATAGTGAACTTTATAATGAATATAAATGTTTATATATGGTAAAGAAGAGATGTTATGAACCAAAGAGGTATATATATATTGAGGGCATGATGTCATATCAGAGATCAGGTTGTGTAGTGAACAACCTTGGGGGCAGGTTCCGAAACCCAGCTGGGCCACTACGGTGGTGAGTCATGTATGGTTTGCCCAGGAAAGGAAAAAATGGTACTCTTTTGATTGATCTATTCGAATTATTTTGGTACGATTATATTTTATTTAATTTCACATTTAATTATTTATTCGTTAATTGTTCCAGTTCATTTTCATATATTTATTTGATTTATGCAATTTCTTTTAAAGTTGAACAATTTTTAAATATAGTCCTACTGAGCCCTTCGCTCACATTTTATCTGTTTTAAAATCTTAACCCTAGGTGGATATCAGCATAGGTTTAGAGAAGAGTCCGCCGACCGTACTTACGACCAGTAGAAGTATTTGGTAGGTTAATTTACCATTGAAGGCATGTAAGACTTTAACTTTTCTTTCATTTTGGACTGTGGTTGTATCATAATATTGTCAGTACTATATGTGTGTGCACAATATGTGGGCTAGTGGGACTCATACGCGTTCCACCCCATATTTGATTATTTTAATGTTATTTCTATTTGTTTAATTATTATGGTGTTTCATTTATTTCTTTAACTTTTCTATTCAAACGATTTTAAAATTATCACCTTTTTATTTATAAATTTCCTTCTAAAACCCTATTTTTAACTAAATCTTTACTTAATTAATTTAATTAAACCACCACGTCACCTCCCGTACTCCGGGGCGTGACATTAACAAACGGTCCTAGATGTTGTTCACCTGAACCATCATATCTACCATAGTACTTGCCATTATGATTAGATTTGATGCTTTCAATCCTTTTGTTGAGTTGGTTTTCAACTTTAGCCTTATAATTTTTGAAAACATCCAACGACAGTGACTTATCATGAATGAGATATATGTAGCCATATCTAGAAAAATCATTGATGAACGTTATAAAATATTATTGACTATTCTAAGAAACCATATGGAATGGCCCATAAATATCTGTATGTATAAGTTCTAAGATGTCAAAATTCTTGTTGGCTTCAAATCTCCTTTTATTGGTTTGTTTTCCTTTAATATAGTTAACATGAACATCAAAATCTATGAGGGGCCTAGAATTTTGTCTAACACAAGTCTGTATACTCTCTTTTTAGAGATATGACCTAATTTCTTATGCCATAACGCAGTCAAATTCTCATTGGTTAATTTTCTGTTTATACCTTGAGTACTTAATTACAGAGATTCATTAAATGAAGTAATTGTATGAATTAAAAAAAGGTTATCGTAACCTAACAAGGAACTGAAACCAACCAATTTTGAATCATGAAACAAACTAAATTTTCTATTTCTAAATGAATAAGAATAACATGATTTGTCTAAAGCAGAAATAGAAATCAAATTCTATCTAAAAGACGATATAATAAATGTCTCATCAAGATTCAAATAAAATCCAGTATTTAACAATAACCTAAATTTTTCTATTGCTTTAACTTCAACCTTCTTGCCATCGCCTACATAGATGTATCTTTCACCATCATTTGGCTTTCAGTATCTCAAGCAACCTCATAGACACATTGATGTGAGTGGTTGCACTAGAATCTATCAACCAAGTGTGTTTAGGTACCGAAATTAAATTAACCTCAGAACAAATCAAATTAAGAGGCATACTTTTTTTTAGCATTCTAGTGTGGTGGTTAGTGCAATGCTTCTTCTTATGCCCTGCAGCTCCATAGAAGAAACAAGTCATACCTTTCAGATCATCCAATCTCTTTTGTTGTTTCTTTTAAGGTGCCGTAACTGCGATTCCTATGATTCCTTATCCTTCTCTTTTGTCTTCCCTTTGTCCTTGGAAGTATTAGCCAAATGAGCACTTTTCTATCTTTTCTTGCTTCAACCTTTCCTCTTCTTGCACACAGTATAAGATGAGCCCATTACGAGACCAAGTCTCCTTTTGGCAGTTGTGGCTCACCTTGACTGGACTGAATTGTGTGGGAAGAGATATGAGAACAAAATGCACCAGCAAGTCCTCAGAGAGGTTAAGCTTAAGTGTTCTCAATTTGAAGCAAGATGAGATATCTCCATGATGTATTTCATGATGTTCCCTTCACCTCTGTATCTCATTGAGATGAGACTTGTCAAAAGTGTACTTTTTTAAGCCTATTCATTTTTGCAAATCTCCTCTCAACATTCTTAGGGAACTCTATGGCTGTCTTTATCGTTTTCGATATAGTACCTGTAAGTGCTTTTGGAATAGCTTTCTTCATGATCATCATATACTTGCGATTTGACTTCTCCCACCTTTCTATTTTTCTCTTTTCATCAAAGGAGCTTTTATCCATTAGAGGTGTGGGAGAAGAATTCTTAACGCAAGGTCGAAATCTATGACTCTGAGAACAATAAGGAGGTTCTCCTGCCATGATTTGTAGTTGGTATAATTCAACATAGGAATATAATTGATGTTGACAGTAATATTTAAAGTAAAACTAGAAGCTGAATTAGAGAACAATATACAAACAAAAAAAAGCTCACATAAGAATCCACAATAACAAAAATAAATCCAAATAAAGGTAACCTCTTCTCAAAATTTGGGCACTCTATTAATGTTTAGTCTTTAGACAAAAATATTAATTTATAAGTGATATCTTAATATAGTAATCAAACACTAACAATAAGGACATGTCAAACAATAGATCTTTCTTTGGGCAGATTTATTATTCACATGTAAAATTGAATGATCATTTCGTGTTTAGTACCGCAAGTATACATGCAATTCTGTCAAATATTAGTTTTCCTTTGGGCCAGTCAATTTTCACATAAGTTACATAGACACAACTGTTTATATTCCAAAATAAATTAATTTCTACAAGAGAGGCCATTTTTGTGACATGTTGCTTCAATTTACTTCATCTCAAAATATATATAAAATACTAATATTTGAATTTAAAATTACACCAAAAATAACCAAAATTAAAATAAAAAATAAAAAAATAATTTTTTTTTTCAAAAGTCAACATGATCAAAGTCAATTGGTCAAAGTCAAACAATAAAAGTCAATTGTTGACTGGTCAACTTTGACTACATCTGGTGGGCCGGTTCAGGTGGACCCAACCTGGATTCTAAAACAACCCCCTCTATTTTCTTCTTTGTGTCACGGGCCAAGGCCCATGACATCCTCTTTTTTTTTTTTACCTTCTTGGTCACCCGAGGGTTTAACCCTTGTTTCCATTTATTGTCATGGGCCTAATTGGGCCCACTTAATTGACCCTAGTTTTAGGCTGGAGCTCAAAACTTAAAAAAAAAACCTACTCATTTTTTTCTTTCTTCTTCTTAGTAGATTGTTGTCGCAAGTTAGACACGAATTTTTTTTTTCTCTTTTCAGCAATCATGTGCCATACAATATGAAACAAAAAAAAGTTCTCTTGAATCCTAGAAAAACGATTTCGACCAAAATCGTGTTATATATACATTCGTATAAAAAACCGAATCCTTTAAAACTAAATCCATTCTAAAACACACATTACACACAAACACACACACATATATATAACAAATTTATAAAAAAAAATCTTGAAAGTGAACGAAAACATATATCCGCATATACATATATTCATATATATTTATATATATATATATATAAAATAAATTCAATCAAATATATATAAACCGAATAATGTATTCCATAAATATTAAACAAAAAATTCTCCAAATAATTGTCCTCAAAGTCAGCAATTCAATAAACTAAAGACTGTTAAATTTGAGAATTTTTTTTATGAGAATTAAATCTAGAAAATTATTGATTCCTAGTGATTTAATACGAAGAGGCTCTGATACTACTTGTTAGAATAAAATATTGTAATGAAAACCATAATCAACTAGGATCATTCATGTCAAATCATCGAGATAATTAATAAGATGCAGAAGCTAACCTAAATCCATGAATTGAATATGATTACTGAGTTTGTAGGTTGAGGATCTTCCAAGTAGACTATGTAAGTCCTTCTTTAAAGTATGCTTCTGTAATCTCTATATAACGTATGTATTGAGAAAAATAACGTATGTACTGACTTGGAGGCCACAACCTTTTTATATAACTACTAACCCCAATAGTTATCTTTAATTATCAATTTAGCCTATTATAAAATCAGTAATTTTATTCTGGTCCCTGCACATAGGTGGCCCACTCTTAACAATACATTAAAAGCTTAAAACTTAAATTAATCACTTTAATTTAGCTAACCTTGTCTAATAGCCTTTAATACAAATTTATTTAATATATTAGTTGATATATTGGATTAATTCCAAATCATGCCAGAGTTTGCCAGAGTTCGAATTTGGACTATTGATACAACCATTGCTAGAGAAGCCTCCGATGTTCTTGAGGGTTACATGTGGTGATAATGCCATTCGATTGGAGCTAAGAAAGGTCAAAAGCTTTAGGCTCTATGATGGAGCTGATGTAAATTTGAGGTTTTTGCGGTCAATAAAGTGTATAACCGATTACGCTTCCATTTTTGGTAATTTTGAATCGTCCAATTGCTTTCAAGTTTGATCAATACGCGTTGGTGATGTGGATGTTATTCATGTGATTCATTGCTTTATCTTGTCAGTTTTTAATTCATGATATGCATTGTTAAAATTAGTGTTCTTCATTTTGTGATGTATGATGATAAATCAATAATGAAGCAATGAATTATTAAAATGATTTGGTTCTTTTTTTTTTTCTCAATTTTTTCACGGGCAAATGAATAATTCTACATTAACCTAGAGGAAGGAGCTACTAGCAGATGCAATTAGATTTCTTTAATTGTATTTTGAATTATTTTTGTTTTCTTTTATGTTATTTGGGTTTGGCTTGGTTGGTTAGATAATTGAGAAAAAAGGGGGATTTTAAAAGGATTTATGTTTTTTTTTTGGTGTTCTTCTATTGATTTGGCTTGCGAAGTAGGAAATTGTTGGGCTTATAAACATACCACACTGGATTTAATAAATTACTGTGGTTCTGCAGTTTGTTTGATTGATTATAATTGAGGAAAAGTGAAGAAGCAATAGAATTTGTTATTTTTTGGTTACTCTTTTTTGTGGTTGGGCATATGTTTTTGTTTCTACATTCTAAGAAGTACTCTTTTATGGAGTCCATTGATTTTCGGTTGAATTGAGCCATAGCTTTTCACAACAGCAGGAGGAGGAGGAGGAGGAATTATAAATAGAATACTCAAACTTAGGTTATGCTCTGTAGTAGTAGTTTGTTTGGTTTTTAAATTTGAGTTATGAACATGATTATACAGTTGAGATTGTATTCAATGAATTGATTCCTTTAGCATGTAGCAAATTTATTTTGATAAATATTGATCAATTTTTTTGGATGTATTGGGTTCTCGTATCTTTTTATGGAATATAAAAAATTAGATAATCTAGTATATTTCATTTCGACGTCTACCAAATTCCATTTTGGCGGCCCATATCGGCAACCAATGGTGGTTATATTTTTTTTTGTTTTTTGAAAAATAAGAAAATTTGCCAGATTTCACTCTGTCAACTCGCACTGACTACCAAAGACGGTTGGTATGTTTTTCCTTTAAAGAAAATATAAAATAATATGATAGATTTTGTTGCAAAATGTACCATATTTCACTCTGGCAGCTTATGTTGGCAATCAAAAACACTTGGTATTTTTACAAAAAGTAATTATGAGATAATTTGATAGATTCTGCTTGGGCATATACTAGATTCTACCAGACGGCCCGTGCTGTTAATCAAATGTGGTTGGTATTTTTTTGTTTTAAAATAATATAAGATAATTTGACAGATTTCATTTCGGCATCGATTAGATTTTACTTCAACAGCTTGCGTCGACGAACAAAGACAGTTGGTCGCTTTTTATTTTAAAGAAAAATAGAATATAATTTGATAGATTCTACTTTGGCATCTACCATATTCTACTTTGATGACCCATGCTGACAACTGGAGACATTTGAAATTTTTTGTTAAAAATAAAAATAAGATAATCTGGTAGATTTCATTCTGGCATCTACTAGAATGTTATTGAGCAACCCGTGCTGGCAGCTAGAGGTGATTCAATTTTTTTTATGAACAAAATATAAAATAATTTGATAGATTTTGTTGCGGCATCAACCGGATTCCATTCTGATGCCTTACACCTACAACCAAAGATGTTTTGTATATTTTTTGGTTGAAAATAAGAATAAGATAATTTAGTAAATTCTGCTTCGATATTTACCAAATTTTACTCTAGCGCCTCGTGCCACCGACCGGAGTAACAGCTACAAAAAAGAGTGAGAATGAAAGGTAATTTGGACTTTCAATAAATCCTTTTTCTAAATTGGAGAAGGAAAGATACCTTATACATTTAATAAATCAAATTTCTAATTAAAGGGATAGCTTTGAAGAGAGGTTTTTAAGAGAGCAGTTTTGAAAAGGTGCTTCTTTAGTGGTTATTCTTGTGTTTCTTAACAATATGTGTTCTGTTGAAATTGTCCTACTGGTCCCCGGTGAGTAATCTACTAGATTATCAACGGTAATTTGTGAGATATAGTCGGAATCAACATTGATGATTAGCAGCCGCAGGCAATTGATTGTCGAAATAATGCCAGAGAGAGGGAGAGATAAGATTGAGGAGAATCATTATTTGAATTATGTTAAACCTGATTATTTGAAATGGGCAATTAAAGAAGAGAAATGAGCCAAAATAATATAAAAATCTTAACGCCAAATATGTTGTGGCATAAATCTTAACCTGGGGTTTGTGGCATACGCTCAGATTTTCTGTGTGTAAAGTCTCTGTTCTTTAATTAGTTACGTGAGTTGGCGATCAGAGTAGCTCCGTTGACTTTGATGGGTTGGCCCATCATATACACTTAATCAGAACAGTGATGGGCTTTACATCCTTGATCTGTTGCTTTCTTTGGTAGCCCATTTCCAATTGTGTAGGATCAACAAATGTGCTTTCAATCATGGCCTATATTCTCTAGCCATATTGCTTGATTATTTTCTGCTCTATTTAACAAAATCTTTTTTCTTCTTTGCAGTTCCCCAATGACTTATTGTTGGCTATGCTAAATCTTCTTTTCCTGAATTTTGTGTCCTATTTCTTTTTCCTTCTTTCTGAGGAAATTTTGTGTCCTATTTCAATTTTCAGTGTTTTCCTCAATCATCTTCTAGTATTTTTATCTCCAAAAAAAATGCAGTCTTATTGGTATCTATGTTAGTTAGTTCCCAATTAAAACACACGACTACAATTAAAATTAAAAAAAAAAAAACTCAACCACATGACTCAATGTAATTTCCCGGTCCTTATATAATCTTTCCTCA
Organism: Artocarpus hirsutus; assembly: GCA_946598075.1. NCBI lineage: Eukaryota > Viridiplantae > Streptophyta > Magnoliopsida > Rosales > Moraceae > Artocarpus > Artocarpus hirsutus. The sequence continues at coordinate 18,942 of CAMOHE010028664.1, read as the reverse complement.
TTTGGCCATGACTCTTCTTTTAGAAACATAGTGGGTGTTTGAAAGAGTGGTGAGAACTAGTGGTGGGAACCACTTTTACTGTAGCATGTGAGAGTTTTATACTGTAGTAATTTTTTTTATTGTTACTGTAGCATGTGAGAATTTTTTACTGTTCATAATTGAGTTTGTGGTGAGAACTAAGTGATTCCCACCACTGTCAAATAGCCCAATAATTTCATTGGAGAAGTTGCATAGATGCGGAAATAACATGAGCAATTGTCAAATAGTCTTACTTGAAACAGATGGCTCACTCTATCCATGATTAAGCCCAAGATCTAAAAAAAAAAAAAAAAAGGTAAAGACAAAGATAAGGACAATATATTTGTGATGTAACGTCAAGAGTACTATTGTGATAATAGAAAATGGGGAGAAATTATTTCTTTTTAAAATTTTTTTATAACTTTGTGTAATGAGTATTGTGTTGACTAGTTTGTAATTGCCACTACCACCTTATATAATGGAATTCCGACATTGATATTGAAAGATTGATGATATTGGTATCAGAATTTTGGGCAACCATACGTGAAATATGACTCAAGAAACATGAAGAATCTCAGCAAAAGATCAGTCTAGATGGTGGAAGGCATTGTACCAGTTGTAAAAATGACGGTGAAATCATTGACCATAAAGCATATTCCCAATACCCTTTCTTTTGCAACCGATACCACCATATCTTTGGTTTTATTCCGTTCTTTTGATTTATTATTTTTTTGGGGATCTGATCTTTTGATTTTAGAAAAGCCAATCTAACAGGGGTAATGGCCTTTTTTTTTAAAGAAAAATCAGGCTAGGACAATGGTGTCTAACAATGGACCTCATGTGTGTATTGGTAGTTCTTTCTTTTTTCTTTTTTTCTTTTTTTTTTAAACTTGACAAAATTTTACATTTGGAATTTAATTTTAACCTGGCCTTGTGTATGTAATTTTATTATTGTGAATTATTGAGGTTTTTGATCATCATCCAATCGAGAATTAATTTCTCAAAAATTACTTGCCCTAAACTGAAGTTCAAAAACTTTGTTTAAAAAAAAAATAATAATAATAAGAGGCAACTTGCATCAAAGCTAAGTCGTACCCTCCATCTAGGTTTGCATCTACTAGCTTGCAAATCCCGCACCAAATTCCCCACAACATTTATAAAAATCCAATGAAAATAAAAGCAATATTTCAACCTTTTTCAACCAACAAGGCATGCAATCTAAAAAATAAAAGGATATTTATCTTTTATATTTTTTGTTTTAGGTTAATTCAAAAACTATACCTTCAGTTTTTTATCTCATGAATATATACCTTCAGATTAGTTTGATACATAAATCTATACCTTATTTCAGCCAGTAATTGTCTTTTAACTTTAAAATGACCAATTCTTCTTAAGTAAAAGAAACAAGTTAAAACTTTCAAAATAAAAAAAGAAAAAAATAACACAAAAATACACAAAACACCTATTTTTGAGAGTATTCTATACATTCTTAAGGAAAAAATCTTAGTTTAATTTTTTTTTTAATTTTTAAAGTTCTCTTATTTTCTTAATTTGTGGGTTGAGTTACTTTTTAGATCAAAATTGAAGATTGACGGGGAAAAATTGTTAATTTGTGTATTAAATCTAATCTAAAGGTATATATTCGATGAGATCAAAAATAAAAAATGTAAGGTATAAAAAGGTAAATAGCTAAAAAAAGAGAGATAAAAGCATAGCCAAAATAGAGGAGGAAGCAAAACTAAATAGACCAACGAAGAGAAAAGATGTCTCTCTTAACTTCCTCTTAAAAAGAGAGGTTTTGTTAAGACCCCTTAAAATCAACAGAGAGTGTTTGGAAGTCTTGATTCAATATTATTGAGTGCAATAAAATCAAGCAAATTAGAACAAAAATTTGGAACATTGTACTTTTAATATAAGAGCTACCTCTATTTTCGACTACGTAAAAAATTTACGATTATAATGGTCAAACAATGTACTTTTTCCATGTAAAACAATTACTGTTATGATAATAATTAGGCTTCACAACCTAATAGGAAAAATAGTGCACTCTAACTAGCGACTTTGTTTAATTACTCCAACCAACTCGTTCGTATGAGAAAGTCTAAAACTACATTAATTGTAAGGCTCCTTAAAAAGGTTCACAAGAGAGTTGATCCACCATATGTGACCCAGCTGCACGAAATATGTATATGTAATTTATTGGCATGAGTGTAGATTAAGGCAAAACTTATAGTAAGTCAGGTATTTTTATCCTTCCTACAGCTGCTGTAATTCTAAATGTTTAGCTAACATTTGAACAAATTAATCTATAATTGAAATCAATTTGCATCATGCGCAACATGTTTTTAACGTATACATTTGCAAATTAGACTGTTAGAAAAATAATCTATAAATTAAAATAATAATACCTACCTATAAATTTTTTTTTAAAAAACGTATCTTACCACAAGAGCTCCGGCAACTTAAAAAAAACGTTTAGCAATACGAATTTCCATTCAAAATTGAGTATCCCCAGTCAAAATTAAGGACAATAATAGTCTACCACACTGCTGCTTTCTTTGGTATATTATCTTGCTGACATATCCCACTGACCCTTGACTAGCATTAGTTCTTTTAGCACGTTACGCTTGGTGGTGTCTTTTGAGATCACATTTGCACGCATCTTATGACCCTACCCTTGCCTTCTTCTCATTATGCTACCACTCGGTTAAATTTCTTTTGCTTCGCCAAGGTTTGCTAACACGTCAACCCATATATTTGAATTCAACTTGAAAATTATAACCTCCAAAACTTCAAGGTGAGGATTCCACCACTCGTGGTAGTATATTCAGCATCTTACCAGCTATGGTGGCCCTCACAAACCACCATATGATTAAGTTATTTTTATGTGGTTCAAGTTTTTTTTCACCCCCCACTTTGATAGGGCCATAGGGAGATTTAAACCATAACTTGTGTATGAATCTCAAAATACGTTAATGTGATACCTTTATGATCATCATTAATTATAATTTTGATCATAGGAAGTGGATATTTCCAAGCATCAAGACAAATTAGTTATTTCCCAATTAAATTAACGCCCACTAGCTATTTTGGAATCACATAAAGCATATAGTTATTTGATGTTGTAACTAATATAATTGAAAATTTTAACTTTAAATATGGCAATTTTTTGGTAAATCCGCTTGCTTTAAGAGAGAATCTAATTTGTGAGGTTTGTACTAGTTTAAAGAATAATGCTCCAGAAGTTAATAATTGCATCCTTCCCCAAACAAGGGAGGAAATTGTTGCTATTTCGAATTATTGAGAAAAAATTGAGAAATCTTGATTTTTTTGAAGAAAAAATTGAACAATCATCTAGAGGGAAAAAAAAAAAAGTTATCATAAGAGATTAGAGCTCGAAATGGAAGGGATTTTAAGATAAGAAGATCTTAGGTTTCTCTCATAAGTTTTGTCTGCTTTTGGTTTTACTTTTGTTTATTTTTCTTAGACCTCTTATGTAATACTTTTGTAACACTTTTTTTCTTTTCTTTTAATAAAGTTTTTTTCTTATTAAAAAAAGAGCTTTAATTCTTCTTAAGGATCATAATTTTCCAAGTTTTAAAGGGATCTATAAGTGGTTTTAGGCTATAAATCTGCATCTTATAACTTCCAATCTTGAGTTATAGCTTGTTGAGAACATAGTTTGAAGTAAAAAAGAAAAAGATTGTTCAAACTGATTTTGTTGCAGATTTTTCTCTTACAAAATTTGAATTGTTATAATGTTTTAAGTTAAAATATGTTCCCAAACAGGTTATAAAATAGGATTCCCCACCTTGTGCAAGAAAATAAGTAAATAATTGAATTGGAAAAGGGTCCAGCAAAGTGAACTAATTACCTTCATGTAATTTTTTTTAAAGAGATTTATCTTTATTTATTGCATGTATGATAAGTGGACCTCATTTTTAACACGAATTTCTTCATCACTTAATGATGTCTCCTTTCTGCTATTGTTAGCAATTTCACTATAAAAGTACTTCCTCCCTTTTATATATATGGCCTGCTTGGAAGATTATTTGCTTTTAGTTTGGTCTCGTGACGAAGAGATATAAAAACTATAGCTTTTTGGTAAGTCATGCTTCTAATCTACCAATATGAGAATGATCAAACATTAGAATTCTTGCCTTTGGCATATCTTGCCTTTAGTATATCAACATAAGTTATAAATCTGGAGTCATAAATCAACTTTATGATTAGATTATTATATAAGTGATGATCAAATTTAGTTGATTTAGCTAAATAGAGAGTCAATAACATGCAACTTTTGGTCCAGTTTGGTGTGTGTATATATATTTCTAGGTATATATTAATGTTTCTGAGTTTGAGCTCCTACTTTGACAGTCAAGATAAGTCGTCTCTCCAATTAAAAGATAAACACTTGACCAAATCCTAAACGTCATTGTCTTTCATGGATTTCATTTTGTCTTGCATGGCATCAATCAACTTTTGAGAGTTTGAACTTTGTATAGCTTGTTGGAAGTTATTGGATCATCTTCCGCTAAGCCTAAATCAACTTCATGTTCTTGGGAAAAGAAGATATAATCATATGGAATTGCACTTCGCTATTCTCTAGTGAATCTCCTTAATGGGACTTCTTGTGGTTGTTGAGTTTGCTCTATTGGTGCATTAGGAATTGTTGCCTTGTTCTCAAATAATGTTAGGAATAGGAGCCTGATCATCGTTGTTTGTACTGGAGTTATATCTTGAACAATGGTAGGAACTAGAGCTTGACCATTTTCAATAACAATATCTTCTTCAAAGAAAACATTCCTTACTTTATCTTCCCTTCCAAACTCAACATCCTTGAAGAATCTTGCATTTTCGTCTCAAAGAAGGACTTGGCAATGGGATCATAAAACTTAAAGCCCCAAGAGCATTTAGCGTATCTAAAGAAGTAGCAGCTAACCGTTCTTAATGTGCAACTGCCTTATGCTAGGCTTTTTGCTTGTCCATAACTCATAAGGGGGTTTTAGTTACCGCTTTGCTTGGGACTCTATTAAGGATATATGCTACAATCTTTAGTGTTTCTCCCTAAAATGATTTAGGTAAAGAAGAATGACTAATCACGCTTCTCACCATGTCCTTAAGCGTTCTATTTTGTCTCTTAGCAATACTATTCATGCTAGGTTTGTCCAGTATTGTGTATCGCAGGACGATTGTAACGCCTCCCTTTACGGACGTCACAGATGTCGTTACTTTCATTTCATATTACTTTTATTTATAAGATAAACATAACCCATGATCCATGCATTTATATATATATATATACATATAAATATACATCTATATATTACTCATTTATAAACATTCTTTAAATAGTTTATCTCATCAAATAATAAATTCATAATAGAAAACACATGGTCAAAATTTCTTACACAATTTGGCAGGCTGAACCTATGACTTCGGAAAATAGCTCAATTGGTACTCGAGATGGAAATAAGAACCTCCTAAGGGAGATTTAAGGTTCGAACTCGAGGGACACAAAAAAAAAAAAAAAAAACCCTAAGGGGCTAGAGGGCCCTAGAGGGGACAATATGGATAAGTGGGTGGCACGAGGATGGTCTACCAATAAGAGCTATGAGTCCGGGGGCCCCCAAGGTGGGTCGTATGGAGGCTTGAGGGAGTACGCCCGGGCCGGATGCCACAACAATTATACATTCTTTTAGGATGAGGGTGAAGGATCTTGGACATTGTTCTCTTGACCTGTCATATCTACCATAGTACTCACCACCACGGTCAGATTTGATAGCTTTAATTTTATCACCAAGTTGAAGTTCAACTGCAGCTTTAAAAGACTTGAAAATGTCCAAGGATTGAGACTTCTCATGTACTAAATATGGGTAACCATATCTTGAGTAATTGTCTATGAATGTAATGAAATATTATTGGCCATTACAAGAAGTTGTAGGGAATAAAATGCAGATATCAGTATGTATAAGTTCTAAGATGTCTTTATATCTGTCGGCACCTAATTTCCTTATGTTTGCCTATTTCCCTTGATGCACTCAATGTAGACTTGAAAGTCTATAAATCAAGGGTTCAAGAATTTCTTTAGACACAAGTCTCTGAATTCTTTCTTTAAAAATATGACGTAAACACTTGTGCCATAAGGTGGTGAAATCCTCGTTTAATTTTTGCTTTGTACTATGTGTACTAGTATGTAGTATTTCATTATTGGAATTAACATCATCAAGCATATAAAGATTATAATTAAAGAACCGGTACTAATAAGATTTGAATTTTGAAAAAGACTAACTTTATTATTTCTAAAGGAAAAAAAATAACTAGATTTGTCTAAACTAGAGATGGAAATTAAATTCTGTCTAAAAGACAGTGCAACATAAATCTCATTCAAATCCAAATGAAATCCACTCTTTAACAATAATCTAAAATGTCATATAGCTTCAAGAACAACTTTATTGCCATCGCCTATAAAGAAGATCAATCTTTCAGTATTACTTGGCGGTTGACTCCACAGGCAACCTTGCATAGACATACCTATGTATTTAGAACACTCTTTCTTCATGTATCCTCCCTTCTTGCAAAAATTGTAGGTAAATTCCTCATCCTACTTCTTTAGTTTCTTCTACAGTAGTGTTCCAACTGTAGCGTCCTTAGCTCTCTTCTTTTTCTTGTTCTGAGAGATTGATGCTAATAAGCACTTTCAGTCTTATCTCACTAAAGCCTTTCTTCTTCTTACAGACAGTAGGATATGAGCTCATTAAGAGACCATTTGTTCTTTTGGGTATTGTAATTCACTTTGAATTGTCTGTATTGTGCAAAAAAAAAAAAAAAAGAAAACTAAGTGCATGAGCAAGTCCTTAGACAGCTCTAACTTTAATGTCTTTAGCTTTGAAGCTAGATAAGACATCTCCATGATATACTCCTTTATGTTACCTTTTCCTTTATACTTTATGGAAACAAGTTTAACCAAAAGGTTACTCGTTTCTGACTTTTTGTTCCTAGAAAATATTGCTTTATTTCCTCAAGGAACTTCTTAGCATTACTGCACTCAGTAATAAAGCCCTAAAATGCCTCTAGAATAGAGTGTTTCATGATCTTTAGACGCATGCAATTAGAGCGATCCCACTTCTTAATTTTTGTTTCATTTGGGTTTTTTGTAGTGGAAGTGGTTGCTCATCCCTTAGCCTCTAGAACTTCTTAGCATTACTGCACTTAGTAAGAAAGCCGCGAAATGCCTCTACAATAGAGCGTTTCATGATCTTTAGACGCATGCAATTAGAGTGATCTCACTTCTCAATTTTTGTTTCATTTGGGTTTTTCATAGTGGAAGTGGTTGCTCATCCCTTAGCACAAGGTCTAGATCCATACATTTGAGAACGATTTCCACATTTTTTTTTCAGACCTTAAAGTTTGGATATTTAGCATTGGGATAGCATTGACTTGAGTAGAAACATTTGTAGCATTGGCAATAGTAACTAAATATAGAACAAAACAAAACAACATACTCATAATAAAAAACATGTCATAATAAAACAAACAAATGACACAACAAAACAAAATTAAGGATCACATGATACCTAGCATAACATTGATGTGTAGTCTTTGGACAGAGACATCAACTGTAAGTAGTACTCTCAATGTAGTAATCAAATATTGACAATAAATCCTGTCAAATAATAGCTTTTGTTTGGACCAACTATTGTTTGCATGGAAAGCTTTATAATTATCACATATTTACTACCATAGGTGTGTCTTTTACTTGGCCGAATGATAACCTGCCTTTGGGCCGGTTACAATCCACATAAATAAAAAAACATATAAACTTCTTAATGTTTCTAATTAGATTAATCTACACAATAGAGGTTACTTTGGCAACATGTTATTTCAATCAATTTAATAAAAAAAATATAAGATGCAAGCTATGCAAATTCTTATCCTTAACAATAATCAAAACAATTGTATTGAAATTCCTTATATTTTTTTTGCATAGCACGTGGGATAGCATTGCAGCACTACAAATTCTTGTTTACCGCGCCGTAGCGTTTGGCCTCAGTTTGCACCGTCGTAGAGTGCCATAGCACTATGAAGTCCTGTCCGCCATGCTGCAGTGCCACAATGTGCCCCAACGGGCGTAATGGCACTGCAATTTTCACAGCATAGCGCCTGTAGCATTGCAGCATGCTCTACAGGTGATACAGCACTACGCTATTTGCAGTAGCCTTCTAATGAGCACTACAGCATGCCCAAGTCCGTCATGAATTTTCGACATAACATTCGTTTGAAAAATTGAAAAAAAATCAAAAATTTTGATTTTTCTCACTTTAATTCAATTCTTTAATCTTGATCAATAATCCACAATAACACCATGGATCATTAAAACAACAATTCCTTAACCAAAAATCATACAAGAACAACAATTTACACAAAAATTCAAAAAATTTTCTATCCAAAAATTTCAAAGTAGAGAAAAAATAGAAAACAAAACAAAATTTGTGTGAATCGATTCCAATAACCTAACATGATAATCGCTCTAATAACACTTAATAAAATTCTTAATTCTAACTATTCATAACTTTATAGAACCCTTGAATAGCCATATCACAGTCTTAGGATCATACCATGCTAGATTATCAAGAAGCTAAATTAGGAATATACACCTATATCCATGATAGCATCTATCAACTCGTTTATAGAATTTCTACGATGATAGATGAATGAGATGAATGGGTTACTGTCTTCTTCAATCAAATCACCTTAGTCTACAATGGGTTCTTTCTCTTCTTGAAGGGGAGAGAAGAAAGTTTTAGAATGATTTGATGTGTTGATGATCATAACCTATAACACCTTTATATACTTTTCCTTTAGAGTCCCATAAAACCTAATTGGGTCAGTATTGAATATCCGCTCATTGAATCCATACCCGTTTAGAAGCCTATGAGCTTTCCACAAATAGACCACTAAAATTAGCCCATTATAATTAAATTACTATAATATAATTGTTATAATAATATGTTTCCCATATCCTAATGGGAAGCTAAAATTTCCCAACAACAATTTCATTATTTAATCATTCATGTGAACTTTTGCAAATATATGCATGGAAAAGGCTTTGATTATTGTAATGTTATTTCACAGCATACTATAGTCATGTGCAAAAAAATGGACAAGGGAGAAGCTTCATCAAATTATAAATAGGAGAAAATTAAGGTGTATTGCGAATTAAAAGCCTTAGTTCTATCGAGAATGAGAATATGTGAACGAAAAAATAAATAAAAACATACAAAATTTATAGTGGTTCACTTTTGATGTGAGAGCTATGTTCATTATCAGCTGCTGCAGAATAATTCATTGTGATGATGAAGAAGCTTACAAGAGAAAAATTTTACACTCTCTTAAGAATTTTTCTTTAGTCTTTCTCTCTAAATTTCTGAGAAACACCTTACAAAAAAAGAACACAACCCATCTTCATATAAGTCAACAAGAATAGACAACAAACCACAAAAACATGTTATTTCTCACGTCAAACATTGGACACATGTAGCCGCATGCTTCAGTGCACGTGACTGTGTTAGATTTGCCTCGTGCTATGATTTTCATAGTGCTTCGAGTTGGGTGATATTCTGAAAGGGCATTCCCTGTAATCATTTGCATAGGGTGATATTTTGAAAGGTTGTTAATTAGACACCATATTTTTTAACATAGTGTTCAATTCAAAACCTAAAAATGACTTGTTCCTAATCTGATTGCAAATTGATGTTTGGATTCTTAGTTCGAAATGCGAATTAGCTTTCAAATTTTATGAGACAAAATACAGGAACAAACCAATTCGAATTGAATTTTTTTTTTTTCGAATTGAGGGACAAACATCAAGTAGATTGTGCCTCTTTATAGCGAGCTACTAGAAAAGAAAATCCCAAGCTACGGTATTGGCAACAAAAAGAGTCCGTTGAAGATTAAAAACCCCTACACACTCAAACAAAATATGTGTTCTTATCAATACCATCGAAGAATTTTGACAATAAGCCAAAGAAGCATACAAATCTCTAGTTGAATAGTACACATAAAAAGCTGCCATATATTGTCCGAGAACATGAGATTGAACATCGACCCTACATATGAATCGGAATCCATGTGTAGTGATTTTTACTAATCTCTTTGTTTGTTTCCTTGCTTTTTTTTTTTTTTTTTATTACTAGAATATATGATTGATTTGATCGCAGTCCTTTTAAAAGAATTTCCACAATTTGGGATAAGTTCTTTTAACACCATTGATAATGTTCAATATAGTATTTTAGGTTTAGGTTATATGACAAAGCGTAGTTATAAAGCTGTTCAGATATATATAAATTAAGAAAATCATGGAAAAAGTGACTCGGCCGGTCACTCATCTTTCATGATCGGCTCATTTAAGTAATTGAGTATTAAGAAAGTTACTTTATAAAAGTTGATTCGTTTCACTTCTTCCTTATGCCTTAGCTTAGCTCTACCCGAATCTAATTATATAATTTTTTTTCTTCTTTACCATTATTGGCGCTCTCAACAATCTTAGAAATTCTCCAGAAATCCGCTTTATTGTTCCAAAGCGAGCTTCCGTTTCTTGTTCGTCAGCTTTTTAGTTATTGGAAGAAACCCAAGTAACTCTTCTCATGGATCCGGAATTCAGCACCCTCAGAAATCTTTTTTCTCTTTAGGAGATACCAGATGAAAAGAACGTCCGCGCATGTGTATTAAGCATGTCAACAAAAAAAAAAAAACTAAAAAATAAAAAAAATGTTTTAGAAAGGGAAAAATGTTTTGGAAGGAGAAAAGAAAAAAAATTCCAAAGTGTAAAAAGAGAAAAAAGACGTTTCAAAATGGTAAAAAATAACTTTCGATTGAAAATGAAAAAAGAAACCTTCCGTAAAAAAAAAACGATGAAACGTTTTGAGTTTCGAAATCTTGAATCACCATATGAAACTCATTCTCTCTTTATATTTATGTTAAAGATATGACCGAAAGACTTACTCTATTGATTATAGAGAACCAACAAAAAAAAAAAAATTCTTAGCTGGGCGTAAATTCCAGACATAAAAAAATATTATTTATTGTGGAATTATTCCATTATTTGTTTATAGAACATATCGTCTGTTCCTTTGATTCCCTCGCGTAGTGGTTGTCACATATTCAATTGGAAATTGGAAATTGGAAACCACCCTTTACTTTTAACTCTTTTAAAAGAGATACAGATTAAATATGTATATAAATATTTTAAAGATATCCGTTTGTGTGTTGGTAACTGAGATATAAATATTACATAAAATATATATGCATGTTGAAGGGGATTGAATCTTTTCATACATTTGCACGAACGAAAAGCAAACGTATATGCAACAAAAACTGATAGTGGTGCTGGCGAAAGGGACTACCTCATGTATAGCAAGCATGGAGTTGGTCTTTTTCATGTATACAGGCGGGGGAACAAATACGGATGTTTGTAAACGAAACATACCAACCAAAAGTGGCAAAAAGACTTAAAAAGCATAAAAGATATGAAGCAAAGTGGGCCCCACATGTTTTGTTGCAGCTTTTGACTCGATCACCATATTGAAGCTCTGAGAGTAAAGTGGGTGAGTATTGGCAGGCATGTCATTATGACTTTTATGCAAAGGGCGACCTAACCAGCAGTCCAATTATTAAATCGGGAGCAAGTGTTAACGATGTTAATTTCTAGCCGTCCTTCCACTATGCGGATCCCATCCATAAGATTTTGTTTTCATTGGTTGAAACAAGTTAAAATCATTTTTTAGATTTATTGACACTGCAAACTTAAAATTGGTTGAAATTAATTCTAAAATATTATTGTGTCTCTCACAATCTTTTTTCTGGACAATAACTGCTGTTTGATCGCCTGATTTTTCATGGCATCTCTTCAACACCGTTCCAGGTAATTCAATGCTCTAGAGTTCTCTTGCCAAGAAGGTTGAGCTAAGGAGGTTGTTGAGACGCCAAGCTTTCACTATATTCTTAAGACATGTTTATCAAACCGTAAAAGAATGTATGGGAAAAGGTAATAAGATTAAAAATGAGAGTAAAGTATTATGGGTGAACATCGTTTATTATCTTTATAGGATTTAATTACTTATTTGATGGAATGAGAATAGAAATTCTAGTGTTTATTTACTTAGTAATGGGGATTTTATTTATTATAATTACTAAAATATTATTGTTACATAACTAATAGCTATTAAAAATAAAATTTGAATTTAGGCATTTAAATTACTATGATATTCATTCCTTTTAATAGAGAATTAATACTAAGGATATGGGGGATTGGTATTCATTTTCCTAGGGCCTTCAAAACTTTATTACTAATTTTTAACTAAACACATTATTTATTTAAAAGAAAAAAGAACCACTCTTTGTTTTCTCTTTATGTAAAGTAAATATGCCTTTAGCGCACATCTTTGATGCACTTTGATGCACTCTTCTCTTCTCTTCTCTTCCTGAGATAGTGTTGGCTATTCAATTTCAATGTAAATAACTCTTTCTTGTACTTACTATTTTGGCTGTTTATCTATTTTTAAAATTGTTTTTTTTCTCTCTCTTGTTTGCTTTCTTTCGGGCTTTATGTAATTTTTTAACCTTTTTTTTTTGGTTAATAATTGAATGGAGGGCTCGATGTGGGATAAATCGGTTGAAGGGTCACAATTGTGATGTTTGACAAAATCCTCCACCTCCTGAGGCTTGATGTAAAAAGTTTTCTAAAATATTTTTAGGGGTTAAAAGTTTAGTAAATATTATAAATTTTTGCATCAAATTTGAATGATGACAATTTACTCTATCAAGTCAATTATATATATGACATACACATTTGTAGGACGTACGCTTGGAGGTGGATTGCTGAGACATCCCCACTAACCATTATTGCCTTTGCTTTTGATATACGAATAGTTAATTTTTAGTGCGGCTGTGATCTCGTTGCTTAGTGCTCTTAATTCTTTGACTTGGGGGTTTTATTATATGGTTTTTGATTCGATAATTTATACTTTATGCTTGCTCATTTATTGGCAATATTTCTCAACTATATAGAAATTAAAAGATTAAAGAAGGCTAATTATTGCCTGATCTTCAGAATCATTACCTTAATTAGTGGTTTCACGACCAAAAGTGGTAATTATAAGATCGACTACAGTTAAATAAATATTATTCTTCTTTTAGATTTGTAAAACGGGATGAATAAATATTGTACATATATATATCCGCACATAACATGTCCTTTCTAATGGCATCTTTTACTATCTAAACACCCAATTAAACATAGACGATACCACTACAAAAATAAATTTTTAGTCACAATTTTTAGCAAAGCTTTTTAGTCATAACATTTTGTTATGACTAATGTACAATTAGTCACAAACTTTAGTTAAATTTTTATTGTGACTAAAATTTTTAACCTCAATGTTTTTAGTCATGAAATATTTCTGTGACTAAAAACTACGTGACTAAAAGTTTTAGTCATAACAAAAATTTAACTAAATTTTACGACTGAATGTACATTTATTATAACTAAAAATTTTGTTAAAAACTGTTGTGACTAAAAATACTACTAAATTCATTATATTAATGTGTATAATGTTATGCGCCTCTTAATCTTGCAAATCCAATTAATGAGCCTGGAATAATGTTTTTTGTTAAAGTTTTGTGGTAATGAAAATGTGGATATAATGATTGCTTTTTGGAGAAGATAATCCAATCAGTGATGCCAGCTTGTGCGCTAATAATAATATTTCTCCCACTTGCATTGTTCCACAAATGTCTTCCCTTTGGTCCACAAATTCAAAACTGCATGTTCATCACTCTATTTAACTCAATAATGTTATAAAATCCTTCCAAATGCATATATAAAAAAATAGGCTGCCAGGGTGCAGACCACCCCATCGTTCACGCTTTAATTCTGGCCACTAAATTCGATTAAAATTATTATTTTGTTGAAAGATATACACTACTAGTAAATTAATTTTTAGTACCCACTATAGATGTCCTCTATAAAAAAAATTGGGCCTAGTGAATATGAAACATATGTTAGCTAATTTATTGAAAAAATTCCTAAGTTATGCAAATATTTCAAATATTCATTTAATTTGATTGTGTTTATAACTGTAAAAAATGATATCATTTAACGTTTATGCATCTTGTGGTGAAATCATGTGTAAAACTATTGTTTAGTTGTGCGTGCAATCACATTATTACTATTATTACTCAGTTCCTTTTTTTATTTTTTTTATTTTAGTGAAAATAACTGCTTAAATATGTTTCTGCTGGATTTTAAATTAATAATAGTAATTGAAAATCTTTTTAAGGGCACTAAATAAGAGACATGTTTTGGGTATTATGGGTGTTACGTATTATAATTAACAAAAATTGACCCATTTTTTATAAGTATGTGACGCTCAGAATTAACTTCCCTTTTAACATTGTTTGTAAATTTAACACGTGATGATTTGAGTGTACATGCCCGGGGTCCTTTTCATGTACACAGGCGGGGAGCAAACATAGATGTTAATGGTGATAAACTAATTAAGAACAAGATATCAAATATTCCAAGTCCAATTGACCACTTTATTAGAGGAAAATCATTAAGACACCAGCACTTGTTGGAGCGTTAGTCGCCACCACCATAACCTGCATGCCATTGATTTATTTATTTGTTTTTTTTTTTTTTATTTTTTAAGCGTACGATACAACTCATGAGTTTATTACAACTTGCAGAAAATTACAGATAAACTTTTATGCTTTTTAAGATATCAGTTAAACTTTTCCTGTAAAGCAAAACTGATGGGTGATCTTTTCAGTTCACAAATTCAAAAATTTAAAATTTAAAACTTACGATGTATGTGTATCATGCATGTGTACGGAATTATATGGTATGTGTATCATGCATGTATACCGAATTATATGGTAAGACCACCATATATACATAAATATATATGCATACATATATGTGTAGATTTTTTGTTGTTTGCAGGATTTAAGCTATGTTTTTCTTTGAGGATATTTATTTTTTTATGCTCTAGGTTAATTAAAAAATAATATATTTTCAGCTTTTCTTCTCATTGAATATATAGCTTTAATTTAAATTTAATACACAAATTTATACCTTATCTCAACTAATAATTGAATTTGCCTATTAAAATGACTAAACTATCCTTAAGTAAAAAGGAAAAAATTAACTTTCAAAAAATAAAAAGAATATAAAAAAAAAAACAAAACAAAACATCTATTTTTAAGGGTATTCTATATATTTTTAAAGTCAAAAACTTTAGTACAAATTATTTTTTGAAGGTCTCTTATATTTCAATTTGATGGTATTTTGGCTAATTATTTAGGTTAAAAATAGAAGATCGATTTAGAAAAAGTATAAATTTATATATTAAACCTAATTTGAAAGTATAAATTCGACGAGATTAAAGGCTAAAGGTATATTATTTGATAGACCTAAAACGCAAGGTATGGAAAAGTAAATAACTCTTTTATTAATCTGCCCTATTCTTACTAACTGGGCTAGTGGTAATTGATAAGGATAAAAAGAATCACTCATTTTTTAGGTGAATAAGCCAAACAGTGCAATTAGTTTTAAATTAACAAATTATGTCATGTGTTTTCTAAATATATAGTAAATAGCATATTATGAAAAATTGAGGTTTAGATTATAAGAAATTGAGAAACACTAAAATACTCTTACTTCTTTCTCCTCTCTACCTCTCTCCCGTCCTTGCAGGCACCATCGACGATTGAGAAATACTATATTTACATAAAAATAATATATTTTTATGTAATTACAAAAATTTACTGATGATGTTGCCAGACATGGTTGGTAGCACCGATAATGTTAGCGGATGGAAAATACCATATTTATATGTAAATAAAAAGAATAAATTACAAAAATTTCCTCTTAAATATAGCTCTTATAACATTACATCCCTCAAACATTAAAATGTAACATTTATTCCCATTGATCTATGGAATATTAATTAAAAAAAACCTTAAATTATAATTTTGAACATTATGACACAATATTACACAAATAATAAAGATTGTTAAAGAAGAAATTATTTTTTAAAATTTTGTAAGCATTTTTAGTTTATTATTCTAACAATCAAAATTTGAAAGTATATAAACTTTTCAAATTCAAATAGCTTTTCGTATAATAAAGTTACGAACATAGTCTTATAATATGTACCAAATATTAATTATTTACTATCAAATTATTTATTAACAATCCCAACAAAAAGTGTTTTTTTTTTTTTTTTTTTAAGATTTCATAGATTCGAGTAACACATGATATTTTTGAAGTTCGAGGTACATACTATTATAGGAGTTAAATTTGAGAGGGACTTTTATAATCAATTCAAACACAAATATTGATTGGCATCGACCCTAGTGTTCACCAGTACTGGCGACATTGCCTGTCGTTGATAATTACTATATTTACATAGAAATATCGCAATTTTCATGTAAATAAAAAAATTACTTGTGACATTGTCAAACATCACCTACACTAGTGATGTCACATGCAGTCAGAAAATACTATTTCTCAGTTTGGCAAGCTCAGTCCTAATCATAATTGCGGTTATAAAAAGTGTAAAGCTCTTACATGCTATAGTAATAATAAAAAAGTTGCTACAGTGTAAAGCTTCACATGTTACGGTAAAAAGAGTTTTAACTAATGATTCTAACCACCCTACCAAACATCCTATATTTTTACAAGAAATATTATATTTTTATGTAAATACAAAACTTTACCAATGACATTGCCAGAGGCCAGGAAATGCCATAATTACATAGAAATACTATACTTTTATGTAAATACAAAAATTTACTGATGACATGCCTAGACATCATTGGCACTAGCAATGTTGTTGGTGGTCAAAAAATATTATATTTATGCAAAATTAATGTATTTCTATGTAAAATACAAAAATTTTCTAGCGATGTCGCCAAACATCACCAATACCAACAAGGTCACTAGCGGCAAAAAATATTGTATTTCTAAAAAAATATCATATTTTCAATAAATACAACGATTCACCGGCGATGTTGAAGGCACTGATGACATTACAAGTAATTGGAAAATACCATATTTCTTGTCAAAATGATAAACACTAAGAAACATCCACACAAAAAAAATGTACGTTGCATGTGTCGTCACCAGCCATATGTCGCCTACATCTGCTACATGTTCACCGACCCAACCTACACCATCATGCTCAAATGACGACAATCTACAAAACTCTTTTGATAGTTTGATGAAACTATGATGAAACAGACACGAACTGCCTCTACAAGTCACGACCTTCTCATCTTCTTTGTCACCTCTCTATATCTCATTGACACTACAAGAATCTAAGCTTTTGTTGTCACTAAAATTCAACTTATGGCCAATAAAGAGTTTTTAGAATGTTGTAGCTAAAAAGTCTCCACTAAAATTCATCGCTAAAGGTTTTTTTAGCGATGACAAGTTTTGCGACTACATGTCAATGCTATTTCTCGAGGTCACAAATTCGAGTGGATGACATTATCAACGATTTTGGGTGGCAACATTTTTTTAATTTTTTTAAAATTTTAAGATGATTTATTGACGACCATAATGTATGAGCAACGTCATTGGTCATCGCTAATAGTTTGTTTAATTTTTTTACAACAAAAAATATATATTTATTTGCAAATAAATGATTTTTTGTTTTGATATCATTTTAAATTAAATTTTTATTGAAAAATGTTTATAAGTTTTTTAAAATTAAATAATAATTAAAATATGAATAATTAATAATTAAATAATTAATGAAAATTCTATAATTAATATCAAGTAACATACTACAAAGTACTACATATACTTCATAAAATAAAATAAAACAAAACACGATACATGGTTTAATAACATGTGAAAAATTAAAAATAGCATAAGTCCAGTAATATACAAAATTTCTAACCACCTAAGTTTACATTTGCTTCATCTTTGTTCTCTTCTTCATCAGCACGAGGGACTATATAGGGTGTAACGCCCTCTTATCGGACGTCACAAATGTCGTTACATTCATTCTTTAAAACATTAATTGAAGCAAAACTATTATAAATTATAACACACATTTGAAATCATAGTTTGGAAAAGCATACCTAGGATCCGTACATACATTTTTGTTTTTTTGTTTTTTTTTTTTACAATTCACAAGAAATTATAATTACTTAATTATAATAATTCGCTTTTCCATAAACATTCTATAAATAGTTTGCTAATATCATTGAAAATTAAATTAACCTTTAAAAGCAATAATAAAACTCTTTGAACACAGTTCGGCAGGCCGAATTTTGGATTTCGGCAAGCCGAAGGTCAACCATCGGCAGGCTGCTCGAGGCTTTATAGAAATGAAATTTTGAGAACAGTAAGTTCGGCAGTCCGACCAGTAATGGTCGGCAGGCCGAACTAAAAATTTTTTTTTGATTTTGAACAAATTTTAAAATTTCAAATGCAGAAGAAAATTTATAAAATAATAAAAATACGTTAAACAAATATTCTTAATAGTTTAAAGACATATCCTTAAAATTCAAAAATCATAAGCATATTCGGAATCAAAAATCAAAATCATTTCATTTAATATATCTTTCCTTGGCGTTCTTCCATTTGCAAACCATCTTCCTTAGCTCACACGCCTATCAGTGTCCTCTGCCTACTCCAAAACTTTCTTACTCTTATCTGCAACATGATATAAAACTTGAATAAGCTAATGCTTAGTAAGTACATTGTAATTCTCACAACTTAAAAACATTTCATGAACATCATCAACTTCATCATTATCATCATCATAATGGTGCACTAGGCACATTTTCATAGGAACATATCTTTCATTACATCAACCATATTAAAACTTATTCGTTTTATCTTAAGGG
>CAMOHE010028660.1:0-12345 GCA_946598075.1 Artocarpus hirsutus | reverse complement strand
TGAATATCTTATGGGGATACAACACATTATGATATGTCATAGACACTTAGCTTATTTGGTGCTTCATAATTTTTTATAGTTCAAAAGTGTAGATCTAAGCTTTTAGTGGAGTAGCATTAGAGTTAATAATTATAAAATATGTGTATGAGATATTATATTTTATAATTGTTGGAGCTTGAACAATATAGATCCATTAGATCCTTTTTTGCTAGCTCATAATAAATCCTGTATAGCGTGTTTTTTCAACAAATTGATGACTTATAGTAAATTATTGATTGGCTAAAATTCGATAGGATTAGATAATTCGTGTCTCTTTATCAGCTGAATTAATTTAAGATAAACATGTTGAATTATAAGGAATATTTATTTTCTATGAGATTATCTAGATATGTCTATTTTGATCAAATAACTTTTCTTTCGGGTTATTTAAATTAAAACTGAGGCTCTATCTGAGAGTCTCGAGTGGGAAATAAAAGATTCTCAAAGATCATATTGTTGCAAGTTCGGCAAGCCAATCTGCTAGTTTGAATTGCTGGTCTAACGATTATCTAATTACACGTTTTAGATGTGATTTTAATCAGAAGTTAATCTAGATTTGAATTTTTGAGGCCTTGTCTGATAATAACTAACCTAGGTTCGACCTTTACAAATAGGAGGTGGTTTTTTTTGTTATTTAGATTAGTTGAGAAGTATAGAGTGAGTACTCTAGGCTGAGAAACTTTGAAACTTCCTAAGAGCTATTGTTAACAATCAAGAACCTTAGCTCTAGGTTTTCTCAATTGGTTGGAAGTAGAGTCACCAGATGAAGAGCTGTACAACGTGTGTCCACTCATACTCCGATCGTGGTAGAGAATAGCAAAGAAGACTAGTTGGTTAAGACTAGTTGGTTGAGACTTTTCTAGAACTTTTTTTCTTCACTGATTACAGGTGCTCTTCAGCATATAAAATGTTAGTAAGATCTGATTAATTTATGTATATAGCATGTCAAACTTATGCTTTAAAAAATTACTCTGATTTAAAAATTTTTTAAATTCCGTTGCATACTTGTTATCTAATAACTGGTATCAGAGTGAGGTTTTTACGTAAATTCATGATTTTGTGATCATCTATATATATAGATTATGTAATCTTATTATCTCTTATGCTTAAATTTAATTTTTAGAGAGTCAGCACACTAGGGTTTTTATATATTTAAATGTTGTCATGAGATTATATGGTAAATATTTATTAATTAATTATGGTTATTAAATTATTATCTAATTATTAATTAATTTATGCCGGTTATGGTTCCTTAGAGGTTAGATTGTGTATCTAGGTTTTGTATGTAATTAGATGGCTGTCAATTATTACCTTCTAGGAATTATTTTTAAATTTTAAATTTGTACAAATTTGTAATTAAATAATCATTCTAAGTGAAGATGAATCTAGAAGATAGATGATAATAGTTCCATTGTTTTCCCTGAGAGTATAAAATTTTATAGTTTTGAATTATTGAAAATAGGATTAAAAAACTACTTAAAAAATTATTTTTGAAAAAACATGAATTTAACTAGTTTGGTAGGCCAAACCTTCAAGATCAGTAAGCCGATGGTAGCAGTTCTGTAGGCCGTCTGCTGGGCAGGAGTCTGTCAGCTCTTGAAGTAAGCCAAACATTCAAGCTTGGCAAGCCAATGGGTTATGACCGATAGGGTGATGACACAGATCGGTAGGCCAGTAGAGAGCTATAAGTTTTCAGAAAATGTGCTTTTTTGGTGTAGTTTTGGTTTTATTTTTGATACAATTCTAAGGAACATGAAATTTTATGATGACTAGAAAAATGAAGCATCTGATTGATGAGGGATTAAAGATTTCAAGATGGATAACACATAAAGAAGGATACAAGTCGAAGATACAAGGATAAAGAATCAATAATATGTTTCGATTAATCTTTTGTAATTTTTATTTTATTTTCTCTAGGATGGAACCATAATATTATGGTTTTTTATTATTATTTTGCTTGTGGCTTTGCATGTTGCTTTCCTTGTTTGCATTATAATATGATTTGACATGTATGTATATAACATGTCATATAGAATATGGAGTGCCACTTATTAAAAATTGTTCATGCATGATAAAATAAAACCTTACTTTTCAAAATATTGAGTGGAAAAAGGTTTTTGAAGAAAGGACCTATGGCCTCCATCATCAGTCCATAGGTAGCACATGATGGTTCCGACCCCTAAGAAAGGATTCATCATGTACCAAGCTAGATTTTTGAAGCGATAATTTATTTTAGAATGATTTATCATTGTACACCCTTTGGTGGCGATTATAAATCATAGATAAAATAGTTGAAATGATGGTTATATACTTAAGTTAATTTTATTATCAACCTTCCCTAGGAGCTCTGTTAATAAAATTAATGGCTACAAAAATCAATTATTAATATATGTTAGATCGAACAGGTCCTGGATGGCATATTTTAATTAGAGGGGATTTGTGTTCCTAATTGAATTTGGCAAGTCTCCCCTAGGCGGTTTGTTGAGTTTTGAGTTAGGAATTATCATTGTAAAGATGTGATTTTTTCAAGGTTTTGGCATATAAACACAATTCATGTTTACTTAATTGTGTTATCTTACTAAATTGATACGAAATGTTTGCTTATATTTGGTACATAAATCTTTATTATAGAGTAAAATGTCTAAAAATGTTTTATCTTCGATACTCGATAAAAACCAATAAGTTGGTGAGAATTACAATGATTAGAAGAGGAACCTGGATATCGTCATGTCCTTTAAGAAACTGAAATTTGTACTCACAACATTGTGTCCTCCCGAACCTACTAGGGAATCTACTAATGAGATGATCATTGGAAAGATGCTAAAGATTAGGCTCGCTATTATATTATGGCTAGCATTAATAACATGTTGCAGGCTCAACATGAAAATTATGAGACTACAAAGCAGATCATGGATAATCTTGAAGACATGTTTAAAGACCAAGCTAGCAAGGGGCTCTCTGGAAACTTCTAAACTACAAGCAAAAACTGGGGACTCCTGTGATGGAGCATATGATGTTAGTCATGGGTTACCTCGCTGAGGCTTAAGTCCATGGAGCTGATATTGATGCCAAGTCACCGATGACTATGGTTTTAGAGACTTTGTCAATGGAGTTCATCCTATTTAGAGCTTCATACAATTTGAGCAATAAACAGGATGTGACCTTAACAGAGCTAATGAAGTAGTTACAACAGTTTGAAAATCTAATAAGGGAAACTCCTGAAGATGGCAAGGTTAACTTGGCGGCTACATCCAGTTCCAATCCTAATCCTAGGAATGTAAGGAAGTAGAAGGCTAAGAATGGGAAGTCTTCTATTCTTGCCAATGGCAAGAATAAGAAGAAGAAAAAGAAGAACCCTAAGAAGTTGAAGTGCTTTTATAGTGGGAAGGTTGAGCACATAAAGAAGAATTGCAAAGACTTCTTTTCTCGAGGAGGTGGGTATTCTCTTTTGGTTTTTGAAACTTGTTTAATTGAGGAATCAAGTGACACTTAGGTCATAGATTTTGAATCAACTGTTTATGTTTGTGTTTTTTTGTAGGGGTTCAAAGAAATGAGAAGTCTATTGCATAAAGACTTTACGCTTCGAATGGGCGATAGATCCTTAGTGTTGGCTGAAGCAGTGGGAGACGTCAATCTTTATTTTGATAATTATAGGATTTTGGTTTTATGAGATTGTTTTTATGTTCCTAAATTTAAAAGGAATTTAATATCCATAGCTTGTTTATTTAAAGACTCTTATTCGGTTTCTTTTAATAATAAAGTGACGATTCGTAAAAACAAATCTTTTATTTGTGATGGATAGATGCAAAACAATCCATATTTTATCTAACATAAGATGAACATACTGATCAACATTGAGGTTAATGACAATAACTCTAAAAGGCTTAACACTTCTCACTTTAATAAGACCAATTTTTGGCATTTGCGATTAGGTCATATTAACTTAAATAGGATTTAAACGTTGGTAAGGGATGGACCTTTTAAGTCACTTAAAGGTGGAATCTATACCACAAAGTAAATCTTATTTGGAGAGTAAAATAACCAAAAGAACATTTGGGTCTGAGGGCAATAGGGCTGAGGAGGTTCTAGAAATTATGCATAGTGATGTTTGTGATCCCATAAAAGTCTGGGCACGAAGCGAATATGAGTACTTCGTCACTTTTATTGATAATTACTCAAGGTATGGGTATGTCTACCTGATGCATCATTAAAGCAAAACTTTGGACAAGTTTAGAGAGCTTCAGGCTAAAGCAGAAAAGCAATTAGGTAAACCCCTAAAGGCACTTCGATCTGATTAAGGTGGTGAATACCTCTCCAACGAGTTCTTGGAACACTTATTAAAGAATGAGATTTTATCCCATTTGACTGCACCGAGGACTCCGCAACATAATGACATAGCTGAGAGAAGGAATAAGACCTTGAAGGACATGGTTAGGTCTATGATAAATTATTCGATGTTACCTTTATCCTCTTGGGGATATGCACTATAAATGAAATGTTATCTTTCAAATAATGTGTCTTCAAAATCTATTCCTAAAACTCCTCATGAGTTGTAGATGGGGAAGAAGACATCTTTAAACCATATTCGCATATGGGGATGTCCAGCTCATATCCCATATAAGGAAGTGAACAAGTTGAAAGCATGTTCAAAAGTTTGTGTGTTTGTAGGATATCTAAAAGGGACCAAAGAGGGTTATTTCTATAACATAAAGGAAAATAAAGTTATGGTTTCAATGAATACAACATTCCTTCAGGAAAGTTACATGAACGACTTTAAGCCTCGAAGTAAAGTGGTACTCGAGGAGTTGGCGAGTGACTCGATCACTCTGGGGGTTTTGGTAGAAACCAATCCAATCAATATAGAAAAACCATAACTACTGCTCTCAACTATGAGATTTGACAGATGGATGTCAAGACGGCTTTTCTGAATGGCTATCTTGATGAGTCCATATATGTGGTACAACCAAACAGGTTCAAGGCTAAAGGTCAGGAGGGTAAGGTTTGTAAGCTGCTAAAGTTAATGTATGGACTTAAGCAGGCTTCCCGTTCTTGGAACATAAGATTTGATCAAGTGATCAAGACACAGATTCGAACAAAATATAGACGAATCATGTGTTTACAAACACATTAAGGATAGGAATGTGGTTTTTCTATTGCTCTATATAGATGACATTTTGTTGATTGGCAATGACGTTGGGGCGTTGTCATCAATCAAATTATGGTTGACCAAGCGGTTTGACATGAAAGACTTGGGTGAAGCTAATTGTGTTCTTAGTATCCAGATCTTTATGGATAGGAAAAGCAATATGATAGCTTTATCTCAAGTAGCCTGCATAGATAAAAATCTCAAGAAGTATGCAAATGTAGAATTCCAAGAAAGGTGGGCAACCATCTAGCTCTGGATTTACTCTTTCGAAGAAAGACTCACTAAAGTCCAATGAAGAAAGAGAATACATGAAAAGCTGCCTTATGCTTCGGCAATGGGTAGTCTCATATATGCTATGCTTTACACATGACCAAACATTTGTTATATGGTTGGGATAGTAAGTCATTTTCATTTGGATCTAGGATCTAACCATTGGGTTGTGGTCAAGCATATTTTCAAGTACCTGAGAAAGACTTGAGGGTGTATGCTTGTGTATTCGGGTGGGGATCTAACATCTCTAGGATACACTGATTTGGATTTTTAATCCTGTTTGGATTTGAGAAGATCGACTTTTGGTTTTGTATTTACTCTGGGTAGCAATGCCATTGTTTAAAGAAGTGTCAAGCAAAATTGCACTTCAGATTTAATAAGAGAAGCCGAGTATGTGGCAGTTAGTGATGTTTCAAAAGAAGTAGAGTGGCTTCGTAAGTTCCTTAGGGATCTTGAGGTAGTTCCTAGTATGGATAAGGCGATATCGCTATATTATGATAACACTACAGTGATAGATAATGCTAAGGAACCAAGATTTCACAAGAAGAGTAAGCAAATTCATCAGAAGTATCATGTGATAAAGGACTCGTTGAAGGAGGGCGTGTTACTATATGCAAAATCGCATTTAAGGACAACTTAGCTGATCCATTCACGAAGATACTAACTGCAATGGTTTTTAAGAGGCATGTGGAAGCTATGGTGATATGAGATATGTCATATTTACTCACTTAGTGCAAGTGGGATATTATTAGACATGATGCCTTAAGGAGTAAAATGTTGTAATATGTTTTTGGAGATATTTTATCAATAAAGAATTTATTTATTGTTCATATACCAAATGTTGTCCTCTTTACATTCATATTTGTTGAATGTATGATAAGCAAACAAAAGTTTGAGACTGTCAGTCTAAACCTTTAAGAATCATGCATATAATGGACTAATTATGCGAAAGACATGAATCTTAAAGGTGATGGTCTAAATCATAAAATCTACAATCGAGGGAATAAAGTTGGGCGCTTTATTCATGCTAAGATTGTTATATTGTCTACATTCCTAACGGGGATGGCTTGTTTTGGCCATTGGAGTGGGACTCCGCGAGTAGAAACATTGGTATATTGTCATAGGTGATGATGTATTGGATCTAGACATAAAGTTGAATTGATTTAGATTAATAATTCTGTTTGTGTAAATTGATTCACTTTAGACAATCATATGTGCTGTGTCTTAATCTTGAAATGACTAATGAGCTCATACACTTGACTTATGTCTTTTGATGTACCAAAGGTGACATCTTGACTTTATGATGGTATGCATACTAGTATGTTGGAGACATGACTCTTGATTGCATAGACCTATCATTCATAGATATGGAATCCATAGCTCTCTTTGTAGAGTTAATGATATTCTCTTATATGCATTATCCTGTAAGTGAAAAACTGGAGCGCTCAACTATTTGGATGCATAGGTGTAACCAAATGGTATACCATATTTGGATAGTAAGTTTTTCAATGGTGAGATAACAAAATGTGAGATAAAAATAATCGGGAAGGTAAGACGGAATTTATCCTAAAGCCGATTATTAATATCTATGGGGATACGACACCTTATGATATGTCATGGACACTTAGCTTATTTGGAGCTTTGTAATCTTATATAGTTCGAGAATGTAGCTCTAAGCTTTTATTAGAGTAACATTAAAGTTGATAATTATAAAAATATGTATATAGGATATTATATTTTACAATTATCAGAGCTTGAATTATCTAGGTCCATCAGGTCGCTCTTTACTAGCTCATAATAAATCCTATAACGACAAGTCATGTTTTTCTAATATATTGGTGACTTACGTTAAATTATTAGATTGGTTAAAATTCGATAGGATCAGATAATTCATGTCTGTTTATCGATATAATTAATTTTGTGAATTAATTCAAGATAAATATGTTGAATTATCAAGAATATTTATTTTTTATGAGATTATCTAGATATGTATGTTTTGATTAAATAACTTCCTTATTGGGTTATTTGAATTTAAACTGAGGCTTTATCTAAGAATCTCGGGTGGGAAATAAAAGATTCTTAGAGATCATATTATCGCAAGTTTGGTAGGCCAATCTGCTAGTTCAGCCTGTCAACTGATTTGCTAATTCAGCCTATCGATAAAGTAAGTTCGGTAGGCTGATCTCCAAGTTTAGACTACAAATCTAATGATTATCTGAATACGCATTTTAGACACGATTTTTATCAGATGTTGATCCAAATTTTAATTTTTGAGGCCTTATTTGATAATAAGTAACCCAGGCCCGACTTCCATAAATAAGGGGTGAAATTCTTTGTTGTTTAGATTAGGTGAGAAGTATAGAATGAATACTCTAGTGTAAGAAACTCTAAAACTCCTTGAAAGTTATTGTTCATAATCAAGAACCTTAACTCTAGGTCTTCTCGATTGGTTGGAAGGAGAGTCACCAGAGGAAAAATTGTATAACATGTGTCCACTTACACTCTGATTGTGGACTGAGAATAGCAAAGAAGATTTGTTTGTTGAGGCTCTTTTAGAACGTTTTTCTCTTCACTGATTGCGGGTGTTCTTCAGCATACAAAAGGTTAGTAAGATCTGATTAATTTATGTATATAGCATGTCAAACTTGTGTTTTGAAAAATTACTCTGATTTGAAAATTTTTTAAATTCTATTGCATACTAGTTTTCCAACAATTATCGCTTCTCAGCATCATATTAAATCACAAATCATGTAAAAAATGTGCAAACTTTTGTGAGCATTAAGATCATATTAAACACTCAATATAAATAATGAATAAACATCAAATTGAATTAAATTAAATAAAATTGAACATTCATAACTTGCTACATCATAGCCCTAGAACAAAATAATGTCTTAAATAGAATGAATGAAGGAAAAGAATTGTGTTTGGACACGTATATGGTTTTTGTCTCTAGGTTGCACCATTCTTCTTCTCCATGCACTAAGTTCTCCCCTCTTTTCTATAGATTTCTCCATTAAAATTTGTCCTTCAACCTCTCATAATGTGCTATTTATAGGCTAGAATTTGAAAGGGCAATTTTGGAATGAAACTAGACTCAGAATTAAATTAATATAGCAATGGCACCTAGGCTCCATATTTCTAGCACCTGTGCTTCATAGTAGCGCCTAGGTGCCATGATTGTAGCCCCTAGGCGCTACACTACCTCGTGGTCTTCTCCATCGAAATGGCACCTAGGCAACAAAGTTCTGCCGCCTAAGCTATGGTCATGGGTTTTTTTGTTGCAATTTCTTCTATAGGAGTGCTTAGGCACCCCTAAGCTCTAATTTTGCTCATTTTTTAGTCCATTTTGTCCCGCACTTTACCAAAATGCGTCTTTTTTCCTCAAAATCTACAAAGGAGTATAAAATACTATCGAATTCTTATAAATTGCTCAAAACTAACAAAATATTAAGTTAGAATCATATAATTAATTAGTAGAAAACTAACTTATTAGAAAACAATTTCTTAAGCCTTCGTGTCCCTTCTTACAAGCTAGCCTAATATAGTATACACGTTAACAGATCCTACAGGAGTAAGAACTAAGTTGAGCAACTTTTCAAAACCTTTGGAGAGAGTTTTCTTATGTCAGGTGACTACCTCATTTAGCCTAGAGCTTCCAACTTTACCTGAAAATTACTCAACTAAGGACCTAAAATAGCATAGCATGAACCAAACCAAAAAATCCTTGGTTTCTCAAGGCCTACCCCATTTCCCTATCCATATACACCACTTAGAAGCACATAACAACAAGTCACAACACCATTTTCAATTCCAGACAGTAGTCATACCTCTAGAAAACACCCTTTTAGCCTTGAAACACCCAAGTCTTCCCATTGAAAAGTCAAAAGCTCCATGGTTTCCGGTGAAGGCCCTCTAGAACAAGTTTCTAAGCGTTCCTTTCAATGACATCAATAGAGCAATAAACTTTCTAAGGAAATACCTTCCATTAAAATTGAAATACAAATATCCATAGCAATTTGAAACTCCCTCAGGTCAACTCCATCTCTGGTGCACTAGATGACACACCAGAGGCGTCGTATTCCTTTACTATCTCACATAGCTAGCCTGATAGACCTATCCCTGCCTCCACAAACTAGTTGTGTTTTTCTCCTACATTGTCAACTCGTTTAGAGATCTCCTTCAGTTAGGTCTTCATCGCCACAGATCAAAATCGCAATGGGTGTTGCCCTTGGAAACTCCTCTCCTCGAGATCATCTTGGTTTAACCCATCTATAGCCAAGACCAACACTTGCTACTTACAGAAGATGACGACTTTGGCAAGTTAACAGACAAAATACATAAAGAAAAAAAATGAAAAATAAAAGAGTAGAAAGAAAATTATATTACTCAAGCAAAAAGTAAACAAGCACAAGCTTGAAAGAAAGATATTTCGGAGTATATAATATAAAATAAGTGAATTTATAAAGGTCATAGTAAAAGAATAATACTTTAGAGATTTTTATGAAGGATAAGGAAAGTTAAAAAAATTGAAAAGCTATAGTTATAAATTGAATATATAGATAGATTATAGATTAAAGATTATAGATAGAAAAAAACTAATTAGTTGCTAAAAAGAGACGAGAGATAGCAAATTGATAATAGTAGTAAATAATAGATTGATAATAAATAATAGGATTAATTATAAAAATTTCTCCTGAGCTATAGTTTTTGTAACACTTTGCCCCTAAACTTTAAAATGTAACGCTGTTCCCCCAAAAGTATGAACTGCTAACCAAAATGGTACTTTTGTTAGAATTTTAATAGAAAATTGACAAATAATTTTAAAATTAGGGGTATTTTGATAATTCTAATTATAGAAAACAACAAAAGCATTATAACTATAATAAAATAGTCTTTATTGATGATTAAAAACAAAAAAAAATCAATTAAAAACATACTACTATCCAAATTTATCTTTTTTTGATATACCAAAATTTGTTTACAAAATTTATTTTCACACTTAAAAAGTATTTTGAAATTTAAAAGACATAAATACCAATAAAACCTTCAAAAATATGAAAGAAAGTTTGTCAATACCATTAAAGTTTTTTTCTCTTTGAAAATTTTGTGTTATGTTTTTTGTTATATTGAATATATTTATGTTATTTTCTTTTTTTACTAATATATATAACTTTTAAAATATCAAAATACTCTTTGGGTGTGAAAAAATAAAATTTTGAAAAACATTTTGGTATATTAAAAAAGTAGGATTCCAATAGCATAATGGTCTTAATTGAATTTTTTTTTTGTTGTTAACCATCAATAAAGACTATTTTTTATTATAGTTTTAATTTTTATAGTTATTTCTATAACCAAAGTTATCTAAATGCCCCTAACAAAACTATTTTTGTTAGCAGTTCATAATTTAGGAGAGACAGAGGGTAAAGTGTTCCCAAAAATAGAATTTTGAAGGAATTTTTTGTAATTAATCTTAAATAATATTTATGCCTAAAAAAATGTTGTTCCAATCAAAAAGAAGGAAAAACACCAACGATATAGCTGAATCACAAATGGCAACAATTGGAATAGTTTCTTTTGCTAGGATTGCCAAAATGGGACGTTTTGGATTAATGGCCTAAAGAAGTGTTTTTTGATAAGTAGACCAAAAATTCTTAAAATTGGATAAAGGTTCAAGTGCCATGTCATTTAAATGACCTAAAAAGACCACACGTAGGCAATACCACCTCAGTAACAAAGATGCACCTCAATAACAAAGATAAAAAAAAAAAAATGAACCAGGTAGATCTATAAAAATCAAGTGTGCTTCAGCCTTTCTTCATTCTTCCCCTAAATTCTAAATTCCCCTTAATCGCTTATCTCCA
Organism: Artocarpus hirsutus; assembly: GCA_946598075.1. Classification (NCBI taxonomy): domain Eukaryota; kingdom Viridiplantae; phylum Streptophyta; class Magnoliopsida; order Rosales; family Moraceae; genus Artocarpus; species Artocarpus hirsutus. Next base: position 1,026 of record CAMOHE010028660.1, on the reverse strand, counting down.
ACCCAACAACAGGTGTTCTTCTTCTTCCCTTCTTCTTCAATTCACGGCCCTAAGCATAGTTATTCAGGCCCTTCACAGTGGCTCGTCTTCCTCTTCTCCTTCTTCTTCTTCTACTTCTTCTTTTCCGTCTTCTTCTTCTTTTCTCTGTCTTATTCTATTTATGGCATAATGGGCAAAATTTGATGAAAGAGTTGACTGACAAAATCCCTAGTAGCTCATTTCTATACCAAGTATTTTCAAATTCCTTTTTTTTTTAAATTGAATGCTGAATTTTTTTCCCTTCTTGCAGAGCAAATATATACTAGAATTTTGTGTATATAGATCTTAGATAAACCTTGAGTTAAGAATATAGTTTCAATGCCCAAGGCTACTTGGAATCACAGATCTCTTGTCAGTAGTGGCATTCATTTATTTAATAATTTTCTCCTTATCACCATTCCTTCCAAAGACAGAAGAATCATCCGCCAAAGGAGTGGGTAAATCTTTCTGAAAGTATTCAAATTTCAAGTCTTAAATGTTTAGAGTGTAACACCCGCTTAATTTTTATGTAATGGATTATGTCATGATAATAACGACGTTAAGTGTTATATTTATGATATGTGTTATGATATATGATATAATGGTGCCAACCATTTTATTTTAAGTGTTATGGCAGGTGACGCTCACGTGGAATTGATGTGCTCAAATGTTCATGTTATTAATGATATATGTTTAATCATTTTTTTATGATAATTTAATGTTTTGGATGATTTTTGTATGTTAAGGTAGATCGGCAGGCTGAAATGACCCTCCTCGAAATGGCAGGCCGATGATATATTGTCGGCAGGCCAGACTTCAAAGATCGGCAAGCCGAACAGAGAGATCGGCAGGCCGATGACAATTGACAAGCAGTCAGAAGAAATTTCACAAAATTTGTGATGAGGTTGATTATGTGATTGGATGATTTTTTTTTTGAATAATTGACATTAATATGGAATGATTTCTTTAATTTTGGTAAAGAAGCAATTGACTTTTGATTGATTTGAA
>CAMOHE010028653.1:0-15012 GCA_946598075.1 Artocarpus hirsutus | reverse complement strand
ATAATAAATGAGGGTGGATTTTAAGTCTGATCAATAATCTTTGAGACAATCAAAGTTTGTAGTGATAAACTTTGATTCACTAGAGCTTTTTCATCATTCAACAGCCAATTCTTATAGAATTCAACAATCATGATTTATTATATTGTGACAGTTATAAGCTGCATTAGCTTTGCATAATTTTCTTTCTCTAGAGAAATTGAAATAAAAATGCTGGATATGATATTACATATTGAACAAGATGTTGAATTAACATTATTAACTCTCAAACCATTCTTGGGTTAGTGATCGATTTTTCTGTTAAATTTTTTTTTTCTTGCAAATATATAGTTTTTTGCGAGGCAGTAATGGATTGTTGGATTAGCAATTAAAAAATCAGTATGATAGTGCCACCAAAAAAAATGGGTCTAATAGTGGGTGCAGTCTCATTGTCTCAACAAGGGCTCGAAATGTCCAACGATTGATGGAGAGAAAGGAAAGATTTTAAAAGCAATGTGAAGGAGAAACCCAATGTAGGGTCCTACGAGAGACCCTTGAGGGTCGCATCTCGGAGGTGAGGGCCGTTGCAAGAGATCTACAATAGTTGTCGTGGGTGACCCTTTGAGGTGGCGATCATTCCTGGCGATGAAACCCCAAAATGGGTCGTCTACGAGAGACTTAAAAGTTGTCGTAAACAGCAATTACACACGAACGATCACGTCTGGAGCAAAATAGGCTTGCGCGAAGCATATTCGCAATTCGCCAACTCCACTTCTTGGCTGGAATACACGCATAGAATGCCTCCAGAAAGTTGACAAACTCATCTGGCAGAAGCAACGCATCGCGACTTTGATCTCGCAATCAACCAATAAGCCTATGATAACAAGAATATCGAATGACGGATTTTGCGCTTTGAAATGGGTCAAAGAACAGAAGACGTTACCAATGCCGACGACAACTCCTGTTGAAGTAATTGTAGCAGCTCCGACACCCATTAATTTCGTGACTTCTATCCTGTCTTAAAAAAACGCATTATAGTTACGTTTTCTTTTTGATTCACGATTTTTTGGTGTGGATGCCGATGATCTCTTGTCCATTCTTCTCGTTTGTAACTTTTTTTAAGAGTTCAATATCTTTTAAAAAAATAAAGTTTAGGACCAAATCTTCAGTTAATAGTCGGGGGACAATAAAAAAAATTACCGAGTATTTTTATTTTGGGTTAGTAGTATTATTAGTCTATGAATTACAATTATTGTGTCATTTTGGTTGATGAATTTTATTTTATTTTTTATTTTTTTTTTGAAAATTTTAGTCCCCTACACAGCATTCAGTGGACTAAATCGGCAAATGCTTTAGTAATTTCTCAGAGTTGCATAGTAATTGAATTTTTTACATAAGTAGTTACATTGAAATGAATGTAAACTTGTTATATTTTTAAAGGTTTTTAACAATAGTGCAGACAATATTTTAACAATTATTGAAATGAATGTAAATAATTATTATGCTACTGAGACTCAATAATTTTTGTGAAATTTTGGAAATTTTTTGTTAATTTTAATGTAAAGGATTAACATGCTTTAAAATTAATGATAATTTCTATACTAGTCCCTAATCTTTCATAAAAGTGAGCATTTGATCCTGAATTTTTTTCATTAAATCAATCCAAACATTTAATTTTGGTTGCTGGCGGTCTAAATTGACTGACGCCCATTAACTGTAATGACTGAGAAAATCTTAGAATTCAATGATGTAATTTACATATTTAAGTCAAGGATTTTCTTGGAAATATCATATCTAATTTTGTAGTTGAAGAATTTGTAGAATTAATATAAATATTCTAAAATTCTATAGTAAATTTTAAAGTTAAATTTCTTAACATTTGTGATTAAATAACTAGCTTGATAAATTCTTATCGCAATTTAAGGCTAAAAAAATTCCAATCCATAAATAATTTAAAAATTTTAATTAGAAGAATTTTTCAATGTAGTACGATGTTAGCAGTATACCGAGAAAAATTCTAATGCTCAACAAGCACTTAATTGTCAATTAATTAAAAAACAGAGTTATGCAAGTAGCTAATTCAGTAGAAAAATTGTATCCAAGCTCTAGAATTGACACTATCAAATTATCGAGGCCAAGTCTAGAAAAATTCTTTAGATTTTTATTAGTCTAGAAACAATTTTCAGACTAAAAACAGTCTAATATTGATACACGATTAAGATGAATATTGGTCTCGATTTCTACGAAGTTTAGAGTCTAACTATAAGTAAGTCGTGAGAAAAGACATTCGAAAACCAAATTTCCTATTAGCTAAGTTTAGTCATTCTCAACCAGTATAAATTTCATCTGTTTTAGAGGGAATCTTTATAGTACAAAACTTGACTTGATTTAAGCTTTGTTTTGATGATGTGGTTAAGACTCATCATGAGATGCCATTCTTATCCATTTTTGCTTAAGAATTGTGCTAACAATTAGTGGCTTTAATCTAAAGTTTAGTTCAATTAAACTTAATAAAGAGCTTAACTCAAAATAGGATTAAGTGATAAGGCAAATTAAGCCTTGTCTATAAATAGAGGCGTTATTTTCAAGACACCATTTTTATCATTTCTTCTCTCTTTTCCCATTACCAAAGCATGTTCTCCCATAGCCTCCTCCTCCAAAATTTTCTTCCTTTTGTCACACCCTTGCTTACTAACCAAAAATACCAAGAAAGAATAGTAGCTAGAACCGTCAGAGGACTTAATCTTTAAGGGAAATCTCTAAACTTTCTTCTTCATTTTTCTTAGATAGAGCAAAGTTTATATTTTTATTAAGATAAATTTATGATTTAGAGGCCAAATGAAGAAAAAGAATCTCACGACCTTGATCATGACTTCCAAAAATATTGAAATACTAAAATATAATTAATAAAATTTGCTAACTTATTAATAGCAAATAGAAAACATTTTTTTTTTTTTTGAAAAATCTTTAAGAAAACAATTTAAAAAAACAGTATCGTTAAATAGAAAACGATTTAAATCTTCAAAGTGGAAATGATTTAAATCCTTCAAAGGAGAATAATTATGAAAAAGATATCTTAGAATATTTTAAATACATATTAATCCTTAAGTTTCGACAACAAGCCAAATAAAACAATTTTTTTCCCAAATCTCAAGTTTGGAAATTATCAAAATTGCAAACATGTGGTGATAACTTAAAACAAATAGACACACAGGTCGGGCCATATGCATATATGGTCCTGAAGTAGCCATAATCGCATCTTCACTCAGCTTATGAGCTAGAGATTTTATCTAAAGTTCCTACAATACATAACTTAGTAATGCGAATGATAAACTCAATAATTAATTAAATTTTTATAAGTGCATGAAAGTATTTTTAATAATACAATATAATTCAAGCTTGGGCTTTAGTATAGTCATTATTATTATTTTTTGGGCACAATTATGTAAGGGCACTAATCGCCTTGCAAGAACTAATGTCTCAAATAACATAAGGGCACTTATCACCCTGTAAGAACTACTCTTCTGAAATCATAATATAAGGGCACTAATCATCCTGCGGGAACTAATCTACTGAAATTCTAATACAAGGGGTACAAATCATCCCGTGCCCAGCGGCTTATATACCACAACACTAAGCCAAGTAAAAACATCATGAATTCAAATATAACTTTCACAATAATAATATCAAGTGCTTTCAAAAATAATCACATACATATATCATTTTCAAATATGTAAAATTATAAAAAATATACAAAGGATAAATCATGCTTCAAATAATTAAAATACCAAGAACATGTACAATACTGTTATATTGTACATGTGAGCACTTGACTTACAATTATTCCAAACAATAGTGAGCATAGAAAGGTCAACCTTTTTCACAAAGCGATGGTGTGTTATAATTCCTAATTTTATTAATTTACCATTTAGTCTCACAAGTCATCATTACAATGATTTAATGACATTACAATTCAAGTGGAATATTCATATATTGAAATTACAAAAACAACAGATATAAAAAAATTTTCTTAACTTAGATAGGTTCACACATTTTTCATTAGCAGCCATCAATCAACAAATTTTTTAAAATTATACAAAAATCTAATGGCTCTAAAATTTGTATATAGCATTCTTAACATCTATACATATTATCGAATTAAATTTCACAATTTTTAGATTAGCTTAAGGACAATTTTGACATTTTCGAATACACCATACTATTTCTAGAAAAGCATCACATGTAGTCAACAATCCATAAATTTTTAATAATCACACAAACTTTAAACAGTTCTGAAATTTTTATACTAAATATTAGACATCCAATCTATCACTAGATTTAATTTCATAAATTTCCAATGAAGAAAAATTATATGTATTATAATTCAAAATTCATAGTACTGCTATTTTAAATATCACAATATTCTAATGACTACGAAATTTTTATGCAATACACTACACAACTATATATATCTCCATATTTAATTTTATCCCATTCAAATAAAAATATGTATTTTTTTTATGCTTGACAATTCGCAAAATGGTTGTATACTATTGGCAGATTTTCTAGTTTTCAACCAAAAATTTGAAATTCATAGAGAATTGAATACAACTCCGATTTGGACTAATGATAGCTTGTTGGAAAGCTTAGTATGTCAAATCCTCAAAAATCATTTTCATCAAATCCCAAAAATGTAAGAAACAAACACTACTCAAGGAGGTGTAATTAAGTTTCCAATACTTCAAGATTTTCTTTAAATTAAATCATGTTATCATCTTACTTAATCTCAAAACTAATTTTGTGTATGTCAACATAAAACATCTCTTGACTTTAACAACATTTCTATCATACTCATAATACTCAAAAACAATAATAAATACATCCTTTACAACACTTAAGAACATAGAATCTTGAAACTCTAGCATGTTCATCACACAAATTCATCAACATCTAGCCTAAAGATCGAAATATTTACCTCATAAAATATTCAAACATACAAACAAACATTTCAAAGAAAAGTTTTGGGCTTAAGAAAACCTACCTCTTTGAAGACAAAAGCTTGAAGATGCTAGCTCTTGAATCCTAGTGCTAGAATTGATTTTTTGATGGAATTTCTCTAAGAGTTCTTATGGTTTTCTCTTGGTTTCTCTTTGATTTCTCTCAAGGGAAGGTGGCTAGAGTTTTTCTAAAGTTCTCTATAGATTTTGGTGGTGTTAGACTTGGAAGAAAAGAGAGGGTAGGCAGGAGAAAAGGTATGGGTAATGGTGAAAATAGGGATGGAAAGCATGCAGGGATGTGGGTTTGTAGCTGGAACAATTATTAGGGGCTTCTTTGCAAAAGTTTTCCAAAAGTTGAAGGGTCAAAATGAAAACCTTTAAAACTTTTTAGAAAATTCTAAATTTACTTTTCCTTTATGCAATCAAGGATGCTTATGATGATAATAAAAATTTTTTGTTACTATTATATTTCGGAAAGAATATGAAGATTTAAAATAATTTCTAAAAAATTCAAAATGATAATTTCTAGAAATTTCAAAAGATTTGAAAATGATTTACAAAAAAAAAATTATAAAAATTATTGAATAACATTCAAGTAAATTAAAATCCAATAAAATCCAAGGGTAGGAAATTTACAAACAAATCACAATAATTATACAATAGCACATCATGCTCATAATTGAGGCTTGTACCTTCACCTTGTAATTAAAATCACTTTGTAAAATTATTAGTCAATAACAATATTGATCATAACAATAATAATGACAATAATAGAGACTCGTGAAAATAATTCAAAAAAAATTTGCATTATGTACTTTTTAACAATAATTTACATTTAAAAAATTTTGGGCATTAAAAAGGAAGAGGAGAAACTAGTTTTCTAAAAGTAGTTTCCAAGAGTGGTTCATCGAGAGTAAAAGCTCTAAACTTTTTGCTTTTAATTCTCCTAGTTGATTTAAAGTTAGTATTTTTATGAGTTAGTTTATGATTTAATGTGAAAATAATTTGTACTAATCCCTCTATATTGGTTAGTATGGTTATATATGTATATTGGTGTAAAAGTTTAGACAATGCATGTTTAGTTTGGTTTATACATCTTTTGGATTGTGGAAAAATTTTTCCATTGATTTTGATTATAAAAACAAAAGTCTTAGAGTTTGATTTCAAACTTTTTTCAAATATGAAACTTTTAGATTTCAACATTTTAAATAAAATTCTATGACTGTGAAAAAGTACAGCTTTGAGTTTAAGTCGAGCAATTTTTCAAAACTGCATGAAACAGTATTTGTGACTATCAAAGTTGTTTTTTTTACTATTGCTATTTTAGTTGATTTAGGTCACCTCGAGTCTGAATCACAATTTTCACTCAACACAAAAGTTTTATATCTCGACGAGACAGACAACTTTCGTGAAGAAAACTTTTTCAAATTCTATATGTAAAATACATTTATGGACAGTTTCTAAAACTATCCAAAAACTAATAAAAGGGGCTGCTACAGTTTTTCAAGCATTCAGGCCGTTTTGATGTCAAATTATAATTTTCATAAAATACGAAAATTTTTATATCTTGATGAAATAAAGAACTTTCACTAAGAAAAAAATTAAAATTCCACCTCGATTATATAGTTAAAGGCAGTTAAAGATGGTTGCCAGTTTTATCTACTAAAAAGGCAATTTTTGTTTTTAATGAAAACGACCTCCGAAAGTCCAGATTATAATTTTTGCAAAACACAAAAGTTTTAGTTTTTGATGAAATAAATAACTTTTGTGAAGAAAACTTCATAAGAATCTATCTCTAAATTAGACTTTAAATTGGATTAATAAAAATAGTTAAAGCTTTTTAATCGATAAAGTTTGCAAAAATTGTCAAATACAAATATGCTAAAGATAGTACATTGGATTTTTGTAAACATGAAAGTTTTTAGACCTTGAGAATAAAACAAGAAACTTTTATGAAGAATTATTTTAAAGAAAAACCTTCTTTAACATATAGTTTAATAATAACTTTTTACAACTGACCGGAAAGTATCTCCCGATACTAGTTTTATAAACAAACTCTCATGTAGTGACAAAATTCTATTTTGCAACTAACAAATAAATTATAGCACTTAAAAAACTATATGAGTCTACAATTACTATTTTAACAGATTCGAACACTTTTTTAAAATAATGGTTTTTAATACGAAACTTTAATTATATGGATATAGTTTTCCATAAACTTTGACAGTTTTCAAATGAATGTTTAAAAGGATATTGTAAAAGCCCAATACGGTAGACCCTTTAGTATTACTATGCTAGACACGGGCCCAACATCCATACTAGTCCAAGAGCCCTCTCAGGCCAAAGTTTCAACAACTTAGTATATGGAACATCTTAGGAACTTGTTTAGGCTTAATGAGCTTTAACTCAATTATGAGCCAAATAAATGAATTAAGAAAATGGTTATTTAGAACTTAATTTATGGACAATAAAGTTATATAGTTGTTAAATTAGTCAAGTGAAATTATATAGACTTATTTAACAAAAAAAGTTAATTAATTAATCATCATTGCACAAGTTAATAAGACAATTAAGGAAAACTAAAATTATAAAGATTTAATTAATTAATCCTTCTAATAGAAATGATTTTTTTAAGATCCTTTGATTAAGAAAAATTACAATCTAAAAAAAGCATTTAAAATCCTTATGATTATGCTAAAATTCAAATAGCATAAGATAAGTAAGTCTTACACTCTCAATGGGTGTTTTTCTATAAAATTTTTCAAACGGACAATAGGAATTTCTGGCCTACTAGAAGATGTAATTCAGGAAAACATATAAGTAAGAATCTCACCTCTAATACAAATAATTTAAAAATAAATGTTTCTTATAGTTTACAAAGTATTAAAGCATATTTAAAATTTATGTTATAGTATGCAATACCATGCCATGCTACATCCTTACTAAAAAATTTAGTAAATGCCTTGAGAACAAAATAAAAATAAAAATAAAAATAAATTAGATTACTATGTTGTTGGGACCTTGTAAACCGTAACTTCCTGATGATCATAAGCAATTGGTACAACTACTCAGGTTTAACAAAAAAATAAGAAATGATCATAACTGAGCATAATTGGCACATTCATATTATTGTTATATATTATTTTAAATGTTTTACGAGTTATAGTTCCTATTTGCTGAGCGAAAACTCATCCAAGTATGTTCGTACTGTAAGTAAGCAACCTATCAGCAATGTTTGATGAATGAAGGCAAAGCGATGGACAATTAGAGTAGAGTTTTGGGAATTGGATACAACGTGCTTTAATTTCTACAACTAATTTTGTTATTTATAACCTTTTGATTATATGTAAAACTGTATGATTCTAGTGATGTGTATGTAAATTTTGGATGATTGTTAAACCACCATAATATGTTACTAATTCTATTGCAACAAAAAGAAAAAAAAAGTTTTAATTAAAAAAATTAATTAAGTAGCAAAGACTCTTATTCTAATACTGTATATTACAATTTCTGTTGCAACAGAATACTTTTATTAAAATTAATTAGTAAGGTTATTTAAACATTTAAAATAGTTTTTTTAAAAGAAAATCTTTCGTAAAATTATATAATTTAAATACGTTTATATTTAAGCAGTTAAGTAACGGCCAAGTGGGTAAGGTCGTTACAGTTGGTATCATAGTTGGTATCTTGTCATTCTACTTCATATTGTCACACATCTGCTCTACCATAATCCAAGTAAGTTAGGATTTTTTTTGTAGTTAAGTTATATTTAATAGTAAATATATCTTAATTTTTTTTTAGAGTATGGCTGTACATATTGACCCATGTCAACTAGATGAGGATAGGAGAGCGATTGTCACCTTCAGGGATTTTGCTTTAGGTACTTTGTACAGACAACGTTATCTCTATAGTCTTACATAGTGGATCCACGAAGCCTTCAACTCCTTCCATTTCGATGCACACCTGTAGGTCCCGCTAGCTAGCACACAATTGCAAGGCGCTACTCTAACATGGTTTATAGAATTAAGTGAGGAGCCCCAAAACTTGCATACCATGAAGATGTAGCTTTAAGAGAAGTTCAGACCTCCACCCTATGTCGTAGTGCTCGAGCAGCCTAGGGATCCTCAGATATAGGAAGATATGTAATATCGACGCTTTTTAGCTCTTTAGACTGTATGGGACTCATACTTAGGGAGAGTCCTATCAACGTTTTTGAGACACCACTACTGGTTGCCTATTTCTAAGAGATGTAAACTATTCTGTAGAGAAGAGTTCCTGATGACATTAAAAAAATTTTCCCTTACCCGGAACATTATGGGAGTATTGATCACTTAGCATCAGAGCTGATCTATCAAGAGGGTAAGCAGGATAAGGTTTAGGCCATGATGGAGGCCAATGCTACAATAGCCACCACTCAACAAGAGGAGGAGGCACGGCTAAATACTTCACTAGCAACAACGACGATGATGACGAGTCGATCCCAAACTATCAGTCTGGGGATGAGGACGACAATGATTATCCTCCACCAAAGCATGTCATCCGAGCTAGCAATGATGAGTTCACCTAGGAGGAGGATCCCTCGGAGGGTGAGATGTCTAAGGATGACTGGTTTTTAGATGTAGACTTAGATGCAGAGTCTGTTGTCAGATGGATAGAGTTCTCCATTTTACAACTTATTTTTATATAAGACCTGATCTAATGTACAATGAGAAGTGTTAAACACTATCACTAGACTTTACCATGATATTTTGATGTACAGTATGAAGTGGTAGACACTATCAGTAGACCTTACCCACTTTCGATAGCTATACTAAACATTGTCCTATAGTCCTTTGACTTCGTATCCTTGTGGTTGTTGAACATAAACTTCTTCTTTGAGGACTCTATTTAGGAACGTAGACTTTACATCCATTTGATGTATCTTTCATTTGTTTTGAGCTACTTGAGAAATTATCAGTTATATAGTTTTTAATAGGGCAACAAGAGCAAATACCACATCATAGTCAATAATAGTCTTTTGACTATACTCTTTTACGACAAGCCTTCCCTTATGCCTTTTAATTGCTCCTTTAGCATTCCTCTTTGTCTTGTACATCCACTTGACATTGATAACATTATGCTCTTTAGGGAGTGAAGTACATTCCCATATGTCATTCTTCTCGATTGCCTTAATTTCTTCATCCATTGTAGCTCTTCATTTCTCCTCTTGCATAGCTTCTTTACAATTCAACGGTTTACAATTAGCAAAAAGGCAAAAGAGAGTGAGATTATCTAGTCTCTCAGTCAACTCATAGCGAGATCTTGAAGGCTCCTTGTACGTTCCTCATTTTTTTTAGCCAACAAAAATGGTGGTGAATTTCCTTCATCAATTGTTCTTAGTGAAGCTGGTGGTGTAGTGGGATCTTTAATCGGTTGATCCGTTGTGCTCTGCTGCTCCTCTTCTTCTTCATCAAAGTATAGAAAGAGGTCGTAGTTTTCTTCTTGGAAATTATAACCGTAGGTGCTTTCCTTATCAAACTCTATATCACAACTGATAACACCCTTCCCATTTTTTGGGTTGTACAACTTGTTGCATTTAGAGCTGGTGTCATAACCAACAAACATAAGCTTCTTACTCTTGTTATCTAGCTTACTTTTGTTCCCAAATGATACATGTGCATAGGTGATGCTTCTAAAAATTCTTAAGTGATAAATGTCGGGCTTTCTTCCACTCCAAGATTCTTGTGGCATTTTTCCCCATGCGCTCTTGTCAGAGAGTGATTAGCGAGATAGACAATAGTTGCTACAGCTTTTGCCCAAAATTCCTTTGACATTCTCTTGCTCTTGACCATACTCTATGCCATTTTGAGGATGGTTTTGTTCTTATTTTATAGTCATACCATTCTATTCGGAGGATCTTGGAATAGTCAAGGTTTGTTGAGTTTTATTTGCTTCACAAAATTCTTGGAACTCTTTTGAAGTGAATTCTCCTCCTTGATCAGATCTTATGGCTTTAATCTAAAGACCGCTTTCTTTCTCCACTGTGGCCTTGAACTTTTTGAATGCTTCAAAAACTTCTAATTTTTGCTTCAAGAAATAAACCCACTTTTTTTTTGAAAAAATCATCTATAAAGAAAAAAAAGTAGTTTCTCTTGCCAAAAGAACTTGGCTTGATAGTTGCACATACATTTGAATGAATGAACTCAAGCGGCCTTCAGGCTCTTCTATTTGACTCATTTGGAAAGCTATTTTTGAACTGCTTCCTGAGTAAACATCCTTAGCATAGTTGTTCTAGATGACTGATGTAAGATGGACCTCTTACCATCTCCTTCTTGGATAATAGCTCCAGCCTCCAAAGTTGAGGCATCTAAAAGATGCCAAAGCCATGATGCGTCTTTATAACAAGCCTTTAGACATTTTGCTACATCATTCTGAATGTTGACAATAAACATTCTATTCTTCGACATTGGCACTTTAGCAATCAGGTTATTCTTATCATCTTTTATAGGAAGGTTATAATCCTTCATATGAATATCATAACCTTTCTCTAGGAGTTGTCCTAGACTCAAAATGTTACTTTCATGTTAGGCACATAGAAAACATTAAAAATGAGCCGATGTCTACCATCCCTCAAGTAGATAAGAATGTTACCTTTTCCTTTCACTTATATTTTGGAATCATCTCCAAAAGAGATGTTAATTGCCTCTCACTATTTCATCTAGTTCAACAAACATGCTTTTCTTTCCAGTCATGTGATTGCTTGTATCAGTTTCGAGGTACCATGTGTCTTCTTGACCTCCATCATTGTTTTTTCAAGCTATTAACAAAGTTGCATGCTCCTCGCCCTTTTTCTCGATATTATTGGCCTTTTTTTCAACACTATTATTTGGAGCTCTACAATCCCTAGCATAATGCCCGAACTTCTAACAATTATAGCATTCAACCTAAGATTTTTCATACCTCGAGTACAAATTTCCTTTTCCATAGCCTCTTGTTGAGCTTTATCTCCTCTCATAGTTGTTGTTGAATTTGTTGGAGTTATTTTCAGGACTCCAACCTTGTCCATGTTCACGACCTCTACCTCGTCCTTGGCCACGACATCATCCTCGGCTATGTTAGCTTCTATTATTCCTACAAGACTCATCCTTCTTGCTTAGGATTGAGCTATGAGTAGTTGTTTCATGATTCCTTGCTTCTTCTTTTTCTTTTCTTCATGGTTTGCAAAGAACCCAATATTTGTTCAACTGTCATGGCCTTTAAATCTTTGGCTTCTTCAATGATGATGACAATGTTTTCGAACTTTGGATCGAAAGATCTAAGAATCTGCTCTATAATCTTTAGATCATCTATCTTTTCTCTATTTCTCTTTAGTTTATTAGAAACTGCCAAGACTCTAGAAAAGTAATCGGATATTGTTTCAGCTTCTTTCATATGCAAGACTTCAAACTCTCCTCTTAAATTTTAGAGGCAAACCTTCTTGAATTACTTTGTTCCCTTGTAAGAGGTTTGTGCCTTCTCCCATGCTTCCTTGACACATGTTGCATTGGAGATATTCTCAAAGCCATCATCATCTAATGCTTGATAGATAAGGTAGAGGGCTTTCTTGTCTCTCTTTCTTAAATCTTTGAAACTATCTTTTTATGTTGAGGATAGTGTCAACTCGTCTTTTGGCTCTTCAGAGCATTTCTCTAGGACCTCCTAAACATTATGTGCTCTAAGTAGTGCCTTCATTTTGATACTCCAATTGTCAAAGTTACTCTCGTTAAGTGGTGCAACTTGAAAAGATGTCATACTGTCAGTAGCCATAACTCTTAATAGAATTTTGGAATTTTGACTGCACAAATAGATCTAGAATGCTGAAAAACCTTAAGAGGGACTATGGCCAAAAAGTCAAATTTTGGTTAACTCTAAATCAACTGTCAACGCCTGGTCAATGGTTAGCTCCTCATCAATAGTCACACCAATTAGTGTGGTCAACAGTCAACCATCATGCCAGTCAACATGGTCAACAGTCAACGCTTGGTCAACAATGGCTGAAACTTCCAACGGCTTGTTCAGATACTTTCGGACTCTGATTTAGCTTACTTTTACTGCTGCGCACTCATTTTGTCGCACTCTTCGATTTGATATGCTATAATGATATGTTTGGAATAAATTGCCTATACTCTCAATCTCAAAAAATCTTTTTTGATTTGAAAAATCAATCAAATTCATATTGAATTCTTTTTTACTATGAAAAAGGCCTAAATACTCTTGATATTTTTATTTTTCCTCTTTTTTTCCATTTTATTAAGGGCGTTTAGATATGTTTTGTGTTTAAGTTAACTATTAATATAAAAAAGGGCAAGTATAGAAGTATAATTTGAATTCTAAAAGTGTAAATGTGGTACAATCTAAAATACAAGATATATGCTTTTTTATATCCTCAAAATCAATATATAAAAATGAATAAAAACAAAAACTTCTATGGTAAGTTATTCTTATCAGTAGTGCATTTTTTTTAATTGCTTGATCTGACTAATATCGTATCAAAATAATAAAGGCATGCAAGCAAACAATTTTTAATACAAATCTAACAATAATCCTAGCGGTAGGTATTTTTCATAGCATAAAATTCTCGATATATGTGTCTTGTAGTTCTTGAAAAGTAGTCTAATACAATTTGCTTGTAACGTCCCTACAGAAATAAAAGGCTAGCTCTGTCACTAGATGTACTGTATTATTTTAATAACAAGTTTTGCCCTTCTTTGTGATTTTAAAGTAGTGTAAATTTTATTTCAGAATAAGTTTATTATTTGTTACCAAAATTTACTAAGTGACCCTTTTATCCCTGCCTTTTTTTTTTTTTCAATTAAAGGATCACCCGTTATATTAAAAATATGTTGTAAAGAGACTAAAATCCAAAGCATCTGAGTAATTTTGGCTCGAATATGAGCACGTACAACACATGTACTACCATTCAAGGTTAATCAGTGAAACATCTACAATTTTAATTTTAACAAAAACTAAAAGCCAAGAAGATTAAAATCATCTCTGACGAGTCAATGGTCTTGGCACCCCCTAATGGCATGCTGGAATCTGAGCCTTTTTTTTTTTTTTTTTTTCTTACAGAACTTGAAAGCCAATAAACAACAAGTCTTACACATCTTTATTTATATACACACACACACACTATTTCCAAAGCGTACACAATTTGTTTATTATTATTATTTTTTATTTTTAAAACCTTAAGATTTGTTTAGATACATTGGTCAAATTAAAGGTATAAATTAAAAACATTGTAGTTGTTTTAATTTTATGGAAGAATATACTATAACAAATCTAGTTTGAACTAAAATTTTTTGATTACAACCGGTATTTTCAAGCACATTATTAGTTTCTTTATGGGCTGATTATTTGAGAGAGTTATTTTAGTTGAATAATTAGGTAAATAAAAAATTATTTATAAAAACTAAATTTGATTTAAAAAAATCAAAGAATTGTGAGAGAAAAATTTAAACGACGACATATTTGAGAGTAATGATTTTAATAGAGACAAATTAGATGAAAAAAGTACTTTTAGTGACATATATTTAAAATATAAGATTTTCAAAGAAATGCCAAGAAGAAGGGTAAAAATGAAAAAAAAATATAAAATTTTAGAGAAGACAAGCAAAAAAAAGGCTAAAAAGAAAGGAAAAATGAAAAAAAAATTATAAGGAAGAAAATTAAAAAAATTTTGAAAAGCAAAAAAAATTATCATTTATTCTATTATTTACTTTCTTTTACAAACCCCCCATAGCCCCAAAAAATTGTCTAATCACATATTTTATGATACTGTTTTAATGCGTTTCATTTTCTTTTTTAATTTGATCTAAAATTTATTACTTTGCCTTCTAAAATTTTTAATTCTAAATTAAAGCATCATATTTTGATTAGTTTTCATTCACTCTTAAGTTTCTTCAAATTATACACGATAATTGCGTTTGCTTATTCCACTTGTATCTACTTTTTCAAATTAAGAATACAAAAACAAAAATTAGGTGACAATACTACCCAAGTTTGTGCATATGTAGAGGAA
>CAMOHE010028651.1:0-11112 GCA_946598075.1 Artocarpus hirsutus | reverse complement strand
AAACAACTGGCTAGCGGTAGTGGACACACACACACACACACACACACACACACACACATATATATATATATATATATATATATATATTTCCTAGGGTGGGTACTATATGAGTGACTATTTTTACTAGAGATTGACGTCTTTATTAATTTACATCGAGAATAAAAAAAGTAATTTTTTTTTACTTATATGGAGGCAATAAACATAATATAAAAAAAAGGATACCTACGTATAAAATTATTTTTCAAAAGTTGAGCAGAATATATTATTCCAACTATATGCGGCGTCATCACGTTTGGTTACTAGTTGCTTAACCTTAACACCAGGAGATAAAAATTAATTACAGGGTTTTGATAATTTCAAAGTTAAGATTAGGCTAATCTAAACACATATGTCCTTAGCTAACTGCATATAATTCTATGCCTCCAACCAGTGCATCATACTTAGGAGTCGGGTTCAGTCATCGTATATTAAAGCAATTCTATTAAACCTATGAGGTCATAATCTTGTTATTAATAAAACAATTAATTTAGTCTAAAAAACACACTACATTCTAAATTGGGGCCCATAGTTTTTGTGAGTAACGGGGTTATAATCCCATTGGGATGAAAATGATTTTTCTAATATATTAACCTTAATGATCTGTAGCTTTTTATTGTCTGCATATGTTTCATTTCTTCTAGGGCCTAATATGGTTGATGTTCTAAAATGATTTTAGAAAAATGCATAAATATGATAAAGGTGCAAAACATATATAACAAAAAAATTTTATAAAACTTTTATAAAACAACGTTATAGATTATATTAAATTAGCGCTTAATAAATATATATAATCAATGCTTACCTAGTTGAAGTTAGGACATAAAACTTCTAAGAGAAACATATTCTCTATATGAAACAACCATCTTTTTTGTCTAGTTTTTGTCAATAGAATGAACATCTATATGGGTAGCATAGAAGGAATTAGGGTTTCTAGGAATATTCTTCTCACTTTTAGTCTCCCACTAATCTCACCATATGAGCAAAGCGATACTGGAAATTAAAAAATACTTCTTTTCTTCTCTTTCTCTCTACACACCTATGCTAGGGAATACTAACATAATTTTTGCAGTCTAACCAAGACTCTCAACTATATGTAGAATAAAGAGAGAAGCCCTCTATATATAGAGAATGAGAGACCCAATTAGTTTTACAATCTTTTATTATTTTAAATTAAACATCATATATTTGATTGTAAAATCAAAATTAAACTTTTCCCTTTCTTATCAAATGATGGGCGCCACATACACACATGCACACAATATTTGTATGTGTTGCATCAACTAAAGGCCAGAAGAGAGAAAAAATACTACTTGTTACCCAATCTGATTGTTTCTAAAACAATTTTCCAATTCGGAAAAATCACATCGTTAAAAATTAGAAACTTTTAGAAATTGAAGAACTTAGAGAATAAGACTGCATAACATAGAGAGATTTCGTGTGTCATGCATGTGCCATACATAGTGGTAGAACCCACTGTGTGTCTTCCAAACTTAATCTTATTATTCAATAATTATAAATTAATTCATAGTTAATTTATTTTGAGTGATTATTAATTTGAATTCAACAATTCTAAATTAATCAACTAAACCAATAACTCCACTCTTCCAAACAATGTTTGCAAGATGGCGGTGGACTAATGGACCCATAATTTCAAGCTCCAATAAAATCAATATATTAATTAAACTCTTTTATTAATTTTAATGTTACTCTATGAAAAACTTGAAATTGTATTGTTGAAATTATAGATATATGATAACTTAGATATTAGAGTTGTCTATTTGATATAGTCACTGCATATAAATTGATTCTCTATAAATAATTCATAATTAGAGCTATGTAAAATATATCAATCTTTCTAATTATATCTTTACCTTGAGTGCAATTGATTCTTTGATGAATAATAAATTCATGAGCTTAATCAGGAATTTGAGCTCTCATATTAACCAACACCCGAATCAATACTCAAATAAATTATTTATTTATTTCTTGCTAAAGAAGGAATGACTTCCATCTTGTAATATCAAAATTCTCGGCTACCTGTGTTATTATCTCTCTAAAATATGAGGGATGGGATTAGATTCTCAAATCCATACCAAGCAAATAAAAAAAATGTAATTTCATAAATAGGATTCTTCTAGTAACTCATGATTAAGATCATCTTATATATGATTATCGATGGACGTGATTAAAAATTTCTATATTTTAAGGGAAATTATTTAGTCGTTCACATCACATCATGTTCTAGTCTTATACAATCTCGTTATGTACAGTGCACTTATTTAATGACTCACTATATTAATGGTTCGGATAAGACTGTTTTATTCTTAATAGAAATTACCTACACTTGTAATGCTCAAATAAAGATTTCATATTTTAGTTGAATAATTAATTATAATAATTAATAATCTATTATTGGTCATTTTAATTATTATTTTTAAATATTGTCCTCCTATATATAACAATATATAATATTTAAAGTAACATGTATAATTATGTAATTTTTGTGATATTCATGTAGTATTCAAAATACATGCATACATATATAATGAAAAATTCACTTTATTCATAATGAATGAATATGTTTATTACAAAGATATAACATGCTTTAAGAGCATCTATTCTTACAAATAATGTAACTCATGTCAAATTTGTCACATGCATAAGAAACAAAATGAAGAAACGTATGAGTCAAATAATCCTATATAATGAATTACTATTTTTTTTGACACATAATGAAATACTATTCAATCAATATGCATACATATATATATATACATAAACATATAAACGTGTATTTGTTGCACATATGCTATAATGTTTTAACATTAGTTAACCTTTCGATATCTACTAGTCTAATGTAAGTGTACATTTATTTGTTGATTTTTTTAATACATGAATTAATATATTAAGAAATAGTGAAAAGAAAATTTTTTTTTCCGAAGGCAGAAATTTGTTTCAAGTAGAAACATATTTGAAAAAAAAATAATGAGGACTAATTAGATCTACTTAAAAATATAATAACATTTAATGAAAAAAATAAAAATGAGCGGAGCAACTAAAACAAGGAATAAAAAACATCACACGAATCTTCTTCCATTAAAAATGTCACATCAACAGAAAAGAGGTGAAGTCCAAAATTAAAAAAAAAATTCAACCAGAGGGGTGAGCTTTGATTGAAAGTAATGAATAGTGTCCAATATTGACACTTTGAGAGTATTTGACAAACTTAGTTTCAACTCATTAGTTCTAACTCAAGCAACAAAAAACTCTTACATGTTACACTATAAAACAAAAATATACTACAATATAAAATTTTTATATATTATTATACTTTCAGTTTTATTTTACAGTTTTAACTTCTTTTTCAAACGTCTTTGTATATACATATATAATTAGATTAGACCGGCCCCAGTACTGTTTTCTTTTTTATAAAGATCTTAAAACTCAATTCAGACAGCACAGAGAGCAAGTGTAACCACCGGTGGTAGGAACATTTCCCAAAAGATAAAGTCGAAGGAATCCTAGGAAAAAAAAAAACCGATCTTACCGGAAAAAACTGCCAAAACTGCTTCGAGAAGACCCAACTGACAACTACTGTTAATTAACTATTTTATTAGCCAATTGGATTATCAGTGATCTATCAATTATTAGTTAATGAGTTATATTTTTCTTTGCCCGAAAGGCTGCGACTTTGAAGGAAAAAGGTTTTAGGCGGCTTTTTCGATCTTTTCATGTGATTAGCACTTTTTCACTTTCGGTTTGTGCATGCATTTCTAAGAGACAGATGTAGTCATATCAAAGGCTTTGGTCGCAGAGATGAAATAAATCATGAAATTTGAGAAGAGCTTTATATTTCAATAATTGAAATGATAAAGCCCATTTAAGTTCACCATAACACATAATGAAATTCATTACGTAAGCGGCGCACCCTAATTTATCTAACGTTCTCTTTGCAGTTGGACAGGGCTACGGTCCTAGATCTGACAATTATATATATTTAATCGTAGGAAGGGATATAATTATATGAGTTAAATAATGAAGAAGCCATTAGAATATGAGCTTAATTTGTCCGCAAGGAACAGCATGCATAAAGCAAATGAAACATTAAAACACATCACAAAGAATATAATCAAACATAGTAAACTGGTAACCCCCATCTCTTAGAGTTGTATACAGAATTCGTCAATCCGTTTAATCTATCTAAATTGGATTGAATTATAAAAAATACAAATTGATTTTAAATTGACAAAAACCCAATCTAATATGTATGGATTGAATATCTCAAAATTCATGTAATTAGTAAATTCAAACTATATAATATATATATATATATACACACACATATACATACAAAGAAGTCTATCCCAATTACAAAAACCGACATTATCTACTTATGATATTTAATTATGTAAAAGGTTTATTTAAGTTTGGTAGTTGTAATATTACAATTTAGTTTTTCATTAAAGACTTACATTTAATTTGGTTGTAATATGTTGGATTTTATTGAATTATGTTATGCTATATTATGTTAATCTTAATTTCTAGTTTTTCAATAAATTTAAAGGCTCAAATCCATGAACCCCAAAAATTCAATCTGTAAAATCCGTAGTTTTTGGATTGGATTGGATCTGAGGTGTTCACGGATTTGTTTTGGATTTGAATTTTCTCAATATGATATTTATGCATAGATTGGATTAAGGATTGATTCTTAATCTATGTAATCCAATCTCTAAACACCCTACAATCTGTATCTATTGAAAAGTAGACGCCAAAAATATAACCAAGAAATACAAAAGCGGTAAATCTTCTATATTTTGTGCAAATCAAATACAAAAAATTAAACCTAACTAAACTAAAGTTGCCACTTCTCCCTATAGTATTATTTTTTTGTAACGTATAAAAATTGTTTATAAAATTAATTTGAAAAATTTAAATTTCCGCTCATCACAACTTATTAGTTATCTTGAGAATGACTCAAGATTATACAATTAGTTCATACTTTGGTTAAGGTCCAAACAGAGTATTGGTCATTAGAATTCAAAGATCTAAACTTTTTGAATGACAATTGCAGAACACAACTTGCAAAACTAAAAACTGAAGTGAAGATACGTAAAATAAGTGCTACTTGAACTAAAATCTTTTATCAGAAGCGCGAAGCGAGAAAAAAGTAATTTTAAAACAATGCTATTTCATAAGTAATTTTTGTCTAGTAATGACAAAGTGGAAGCTTGCAAGACTCATGAACCTAGGCTGCTAGCATTGTGGTCCTGCTTGCGACCAAGTTCTAAATCTTTTTATTTTTTATTTTTCGTTTGAAAGACCCTTCAAATTTAGGTTGTTTGGCCACAGATTTACCGTATTTGATTAAAAGAAGACACAAAAACTTGACTACATGAAGGTTTTACATCGACGAAATTTACTTTCTTCAATCCACAATATGAACTTCTTGATCGTTGCTTCAGAAAGGAAACTTCATTTCATCCAAAACGACGGAATTTTAAACCTTTACGAAAAGCAGTGGAGTCAAGTTGAGTAGAGAAAATTTTATGCCAACCGTCCTACAATCTGTGAAAGTTCCACGTACAAAAGCCATAATTCTTTAGAATTTCTTCACTCATACGAGACCTATAAACTGAGAATGTAACCCAAAATGAAGAGGAGAACCTAAATTGACAGGTATTAGACGTAAACATCACTGCGCTTGGGGAGTTACCTTTTGTATGCCAGTTTTTTGCATTTTTCACTTCAACAATAATGTCGCATGAAACTATAGTTGAACAATAAAAAGAAAAAAAAAAAAGGCCTTTCTCCAATCTGATCAAGTCTACATAAAAAATGAAACCGAACTTAAGACTCCTCCTTTTATTTGTAGTAGGACAACTAATTAATCTTTTCTTATTTACAAGCTTCATTTAAACTACATTTTCTATTGCACACTCAGAAATATTATATTCTACCATTTAGATTTTGAAAACTTTTTTTAGTTTTCTTTCTATTTTCATTTTTAAGGAAAGATATTGTGACAGTTTTTTGTTTCATTCAGGCAAATTCTAGTTGAAGAAATTAGGGAAAATTAATGACAACAATATCTTAATAGACTCTTTTTTTTTTAAAAAAAAAAAGGAAAATATAATAGTGCTCTTATACCAAAAAAAAATGCGCTTGAAATGATTAATGCGTGATTCAAACAATTACTCTATTACAATATTGGACTCTAGCCAGCTATAATGGAGCACCAAAACTTATTGCAAAAAGAATTTAGTAATTCGTAACCATAAAAAATAAAATTATTAAATTTTAAAATGGCGAATCAATATATATATATATATATATGTATGTATGTATGTATATATTAAAGAAGAGAGAATATTTATTCCATGAAAGTGTTAAGCAACAAATTACATAAAGGGGGGAAAAATCATAGCTAACTTTGACGTGGCCCATTAAGAAGGGACCTTTTCTCGGGCAGACATGGAAGCATAATCAACTGGGAAAACGCGTCAGCGAACGTGGTCTTGTTGGACATGTCATATATGTCCAAATTCAGCTGGGGACTTCCCCTTTGTTTCGTCACATATACGAGACAGCACAAAACAACATTATCAAACCAAGGAAAGTTACAACAAGATTTTGTAACCGTCCATGACTATATTTTGTCCTCTTTGTGAACAACTATATCGTTATTTGCATGTAAATGTAATCAAGAATAATGATCTTTTCTTATTGCAAGTATGTAATATTAAAAAGAAGAAAATATTATACGACAAAAAAAAAATAAGGAGAAAATATTCACTATGAAGAAGTACTATGTATAGATAGATTTTGTAAGTACAAATTACAATTACAACATCGGGTTATTTTATCTAAGAATATCAAGTATCTTATAAACCAAGAGATTTTCTAATTGGAAAATTGATACAAAAATTTGAATTACCAATGAAGTTAACAATATGTAAATTATATTAGGCTTTTTCTAATATGCCCGACAAGATAGAGTTACTATTAGAGATTCTAATCTTGGAGTGTAATAGAAAGAAGTGGTATAGGTGAGTCTAAAGATTTTTTTTTTTTTTTTTTTGCTTTTAATTTTCCATGAAAATAAAGATAGAGGCAGATAGTTGCATAGAGAAAACAATCATCGAGGGTGCAGGATTGGAGAGGCAACAATCGTCAAAGGCATACATAGGAGCAGAGAATTGACATCAATTGTCAAGTGGGCATGGCACAAAGAATGGACAAAAATTGTTGAGAGTGCATGTTAAGATAGATGCCTATAAAGCATATCTGTTTTTAAAATGGACATATTTATAAATAAATGTAAATTTATTCATTATATTTGGATGTATGTATTTTTAGTACTTTAAGAATATCATTAAAATTTCATAATTATCTATATAACCTTAAATATTATATATAAGCGTTATATAAAAGAGGATAATGTTTAAAGATGATAATTAAAATAGTCATTAACATATAATTAATCATTATAATAAATTATTCAATTAAAGTATGAAATCTTTAATTAAGTGTTACTGTTACATGTTATTTCTATTAAAAATGGAATGGTCTTATCTAAACTATTGATGTACTGAGCCATTAAATGAGTATACTGTATATAATGAGATTATGTAGGACCGAGATGTGATGAGGCATGAATAGTTAATAATTTTCGTTAAATATAGGAAATTCTAATCACATTGACTGATAGTTATATATAAAATGATCTTAATCCTGAGTTATTAGCAGACTCTTATTAATGGATTTATGTCTTACTCTGTAAGGATTTGAGAATCAAATATCATTCCTTATATTTTGGAGGCATGATGAAGTAAATAGCTAGGAATGTTAATATCACAAGATGGAATCCATTCTTTCTCTAACGAGAAGCAGATAAATAATTCTCTTGAATATTGATTCGAGACTTAAATAATAAAAGCGCTCAATTCATGATTAAGTTCAAGAATTTATTATTCATTAGAAAATCAATGACACTTAAGGATAAAGAAATAATTAAAGAGGTCAATAGATTTTACCTAGGTCTAATTTTAAATTATTTATGACGGATCAAGTTATATGTAATGACTATATCAAATGGACAACTATAAGAAATGAGTAATTGAATATCTATAATTTCAAAAGTGTAATTTCATGTATTTAGTGGAGTTGCATTGGAATTAATAAAAGAGTAATATATTAATTAAAGAGTTTAACTTATATTGGTTTTATTGGAGCTTGAAATTATAGATTTAGTAATTCCTAGCCATCCTTGTAAACACTATTTAGACAAATGAAATTATTGGTTTAAATAATTAATTTAGAATTATGGGATTCTAAATTAAAAAATCACTCAAAATAAATTAATTGTGAATTAATTTATATTTATTAGATAATTAGATTGTTTAATAAATAAAATAAAACAATTAATTTTAGAAGTCACACAGTGGGTGAGTCACACTATATCTGGCTCCCAAGCATAAAGAGGAAAGTCCTCTTATGCACATCAAAACTTGTTTACAAAGATTTCATATTTAGAATTTTTAATTTTGAATAAATGTGATTTAATTCAAATATAGAAATTTTAATGTGGAGACATTGGATAAAAAGCAGTACTCTCACCTATACTATTATAGGAGATGGTGCCACATGCACAGAGAATCTTTGTGTGTGTGATGCCTATCACAGTATCAGGAATGGGAAACTCGTATCTTTTATTTTAATTAAATATTTGATATTAAAATTCAAATAAAGAGACTTTTCAAAATTGATTAACTCTCTTCTTCTCTATAAATAAAGGCGTTCTCTTTTCATTTAGGACGTATTTGTGAGTTTTGAAGCAACTGAAAGTACTCTGTAAAAAAAATACTCACATAGGCATGTAGAGAGAAAGAAAGAAAAAGAAGAAGAGTTCTTCTATTAGTCGAGTGATCATTAAGAAACCACATTCCTTCTACACCCACAAGTACGTCCATCTGGTGTCGAGGACTAGGCGAAGAAAATTATTAGATTCATAAATAGAGAACCTCATTTGTAATGCTTATTTCATTTCATCTTTATCTTTTTATCGGTAAGTAAAGTATTATTACATATTTATTTACGTGCAAAATTAATATAGTCTATAGTATTTTACAAAAGTTTTGAAAATTTTTTTTTTATACATAATCCATCCTATTGCCATGTTTCCACTATATTTTGTGAAAATTATATTCAAAAACCAATAATGCATAGATACAGTGAAGGGACAATAATTGTCAAGGGTACATGAGCACGTGACAAGGGATGACAATTGTTAAGAGAACATAAGTGCATCAAGAGGAAACAGATGTGTCAACTATGGAGGAGTAGAGACTTATTAAAGTATGAATTGTTTTGATACCATGTGAAAAATTAAACAAGAAAAATAGAAAAAAAGAATATAAGACAAAGTTTTAACGTAGTTTGAAGACTTGTGTATACATCCAAGGACTAGAAAAAGATAGGACTCACTAATAAGGAGCACTATAAATAGACTTTACATAAATACAAATTACCATCATAAAATTAGATAGATTACTCAAGGCCATCTAATCTCCTAAAATTAGAATTTTCTAATTTGAAAGTTGATATAAATAAATTCAAACTACTAATAAAGTTATCTATCTATAAACTACTAACTTTCCCTACTATGTAAATGTAATAGCTTTGCTTACATTGTTTTTCTTGTATAATTATTATCGTCTTCTCCCCCGCAAACATTTTATCAAAAAATCATTTAGTTGGATGAGTTGCCTTACTATATTTTTGGCATGCTAAATAAGTTTAAAATCACATCAAAATAATGATAATAATAATAATAATAATAATAAATGCTTTTCAACTATATTTACTCATGCTAAAGGCAAAATTTGAAAAAAGGGTTTAAGAAAATTTGAAATTAAGTAAAAAAAAGGCTTTTCTTTTTGCATTAAAAAAGGCTTTTTTTGAGCACCGAAACTACTCCAGCTTTTTTTAGAGAACAGAGAAAAGGACTGTATCGAAGAGAGAAACCTAACAAGGGTGGAAACAAAAAAAACTGGGACTGTTTTGATGCCTAAAAAGCTAGTTTTTTTATGCCTAAAAACAAAAACAAAAAAAAAAAAAGAGGTCATTGACCAAATAAATTTTTTTGAAAAAGTTAGTTTTCAAAATGCCCCCATGCTAAATCATCTCAAAATCACATAAAAAAATATAAAAAAAATGCAAAATTAACAGAAATGTCAAACAATTTCTTAAGATTCTTAAAATTCTCTTCATTTCGAGCACATATTTTCATACCTTACCCTACTTAAAATTCTCCTCAATTCGAGTTTTAAAAGTTTTTTTTTTTTGTTGAATCTAAAAGCACTTGCATTGTAAAGAGAGCATCACACTACAACTAATTAATAGTCCTACTTAACTTGCTACATGATCACATTGTAAAACTCATTGTTCCCTATGATATTTATATAAGTAGTTATATTAAATCATGATTATCCAAATACCAATGCAAAAGTTCTTGATTATCCAATATGTTTAATTAGGCTATTGAGTTGTACAAATGAAGATGCACATAAACTTAACCAAACTACTTTCTCTCTACCTTTTGTTAGAGTTTTCTCTGTTGGAAAAATAATACGCAGCGGAATTTTAAAAATTTTAAATTAGAGTATTTTCTAAAACATAAGTTTGACATGCTATATGTATAAATTAACCTAATCTTACTAACCTCTTACTCGTCGAAAAGCTCCCGAAAACAGTGTAGAGAAGTAACGTTCCAGAAGAGCCTCAACCAACTGGTCTTCTTTGCTATTCTCTATCCACGATCGGAGTGAGTGTGGGCTCACACGTATAGTTCTTCCTCAAGGTGACTCTCCTTCCAATCAATTGAGAGAACCCAAAGCTAGTGTTCGTGATTTGTGAACAAGAGCTCTCAGGGAGTTTCAGATTCTCACCACTAGAGTATCACTCTTAATCTCTCTATTGATCTGTCTTTTTGATCTCTGAATAACTCATTAGACTCACTCCCTATTTATAGAGGTTGGGTCTAGGGTCATTCCTTATCAGATAAGGTCTCCAAAA
>CAMOHE010028643.1:0-16205 GCA_946598075.1 Artocarpus hirsutus | reverse complement strand
TGTTTGCAGGTATGAGATGCAGGATTTGCATGTCTCAGAAACTCTTCCTCAAATGGTTGCTCTCTCAGAGGCTTACATGCAGATATATGAACAGCAGCAGTAAAATTAGAGAGTCGAGTCTCATTAAAGTGTGTGGACGGTTAGAAGCCTCGGTACCAACCAGTACTTCCATGGTTGCGAAGAGGATAATATATAGATGAAGAAAATATCGACAGCTTAAGGTAGCTAATTCTTCTTTGTAGTCACTGGCTTAGAGCTCCGAGTTTATGTGGATATTTAGGTTATTAGAGAAGAAAGCAACAATATCTGTTGGTTTTGATCTGTAAGCCATTGATCTTTCTTTGAACTTTTCTGTGACCGAAGCTGTACGATGCTGCGCTTTAAGCAATTGTAATCTTTGAAAGGATTTTCTAATATCGAATTTATCGCTGTTTTGCGCAATATGTTGCTCTTTCATCAGCGATGAGAAGACATAGATTTAGAGTGGGGCCTACAGAGATGTATTTAACCTGTGATTTTGTGAGGCCTTAAATATGAAAGATTAACATGGCCTTTCACGCATAGATTTAGAGTGGGTTAAATCATAGAGGTGGTTTAAATTGACATTTAATATGGTAATAACTGATATTAGTTTAAACTATAGAGATGGTTTTAAACAAGCTAAAACCACCAAAATTTAAAATGTCTTCTTTTCAAGTTCACATGGTTTGAATCATTTTTTAAAGTAAAATTTATTCTCATTCTTTTATTTTTTTTTCACAAACAATGATTTTTTCAAACACTTGTTTTTGTTTTAAACTTGAAGTGATGATTTATTTTCATTTTAAATCGTTACAATTTAAATATTAGTTTAAAACTACCATTTAAATTATAAATTTAAAGCCCACAGTTTAAAATAAAGTTTTAAACTACACAACATTCTAAAGCTATGTATCAAACGAACCTAGCTTCGATCGTGTTGGATGTATGGTAAATACTCCCATGTGATTTTTCCCAATTGAAAGAAGACCAGATCCAATATCTTTATATGTCAACCATTTTGTAATTTCCAGTAACTACTAGGTCAAAAGCAACCATTTTGTAATGGTGCATGAACAAAGCAAATAAGAAAAGCTTCCCTTGCTGGAAAGGCATCAAATTGTTGATGTCAATAGCCACGAAATTCAAAACTGCGTGGTGAACATTTGTTGCTTTTGTAGTGCTTTTTTTTTTTTTTTTGTTGGATTATTCTTATCGGATCATAGCAAGTCTTCATGCCTAGCAGAAATGCTTCTCTTTTTTTTTTTATACAACTAATTTGCATTGTTGACGCTTATAGGAGTTAGCGGTGGATTAACACCACGTGCGGCTGCGCACGCTGCTTAGCTCTCCCCTGCTTGCCTCTGCCTGTTCGGAGGACCTGCGACAAAAGGGACGCTTGGGAGACAAGAATACTTGTCAGTCAATAGACAAGGGCTCTTCGACGCTCAAGGTAGGTGTTGCTTGGCAGAAAACTGGAGCTTGTTGGATAGGAAGTAGCATGCATGCCAGAATGTAATAAATGCATCATATTTATAGGTTACCACATGTGTCAGGTGTTAGGTGGGTTTGCCCGCGACCTAAGTGTCACATCAAGACGTATCAGGTGGCAAAGGACAAGTGTCGTGTCCCTCCGCCGGTGGATTGCTTCCCATTTGACGGTGAGTTGTCTGCCACCTGTTGGCCGGTGATGGCGAGTAGCAGCCCACTTTCAAGTAAGAAGAATTTGACCCGAGTTAATACTCAATCCGAGGAGGTAACCTGTTGAGGTGCTGCCTAGGAGACCCTGAAAAGGATCTCGGACAAGAGACCCAAGATCATTGAGATCAGTTGTAAGCTCCATGCAACTTTGTCGAATTGGTTGGCCGACCATTTGTGGTAGACTTCTCGACGGTGGCGCCGAACTCACCTTCAACATGCATTTTTAGGATGAGATGATTTCCAAGATAATGGTTTAATGGTATGAGCCATGTGAAAAAATGGTTTTGGATGTGAGACAACTAGGATATATGATCCACGTAAATCTATAATAAATAATTATGCAGAACTCTGAAGGAATTTGGCAACTCCACAACTACAAGTTGTTTGTCGTCGTGGCTAGCAAAGTTTCTTTTTGGGTCATTTCCCTTTTTATAACGGGGAAGTTTTATAAACGTTGTTTTGTAAGATTTTTTTTTATTTTCTTTTATTTTTATAAATATCACATATATTTATTCGTGACATAATTAACATATAATATGAATGACAATAAATCATAACTTTTTTAAGTGTAATATAAATAAATACAACTTTTAAAAGTGTGGTATAGCATGTAATTTTCTCTTTTATATTATGTATTTTAGATTTATTCAAGTATTATACTTTTATTTTAATCTTATCTAACATATATATTCAAGTTAGATTTAATATACAAATCTATAATTTTGACTTTTAAAATGATCAAGTTATCTTTAAGTAAAAGATAAAAATTAAAATGTTCAAAAATAAGAAGAAAACAAAAACAAAATCACACAAAACACCCATTTTTTGGGTTTTTTTTTTTTTTTACATTTTTGAAGTCAATAACATTAATATAAAGTTTTTTTTTATGTTTTTAAAGTCCTCTTATTTTATTATTTTAGATAATTTATTAGGTTAAAAGTGAAGATTAATCGGAAAAACGTATAGATTTGTAAATTAAATATAATCTGAAGATATACATTCAATGATATAAAAAAATAAAAAATATAATTTTTGAATTAACCTAAATCAATGGGCTTAAAAATAAATAACCCTTTTCTTTTTCTTCTTTATTTTCTTATGGGATTAAGGTGATTTCTTTTTCCTTGGGAGATAGATCAAGTCAATAATATGGTCACCCGAGGACTGCCAAATTTAACGTCAGTGTCACCGTTGTGCAACACTCCAATTTCGCAGAAATTGTAAAGTTTTGCGTTTTTTTCGCTTATTTGTCCATGGAATTCAAAGTTTTCATGCTGCAAATTATAAGTAATTGCTTTGAAAATTACGAAACACGTGATTGTTAAAGAACCTTGAAGATTCAAAACACTAAAAAGAAATTAATACAAAAATAAAAAAGGACACGCAATTTGCACATACTGTGGTAAAATACATCAGAATCAAATTCCACCCAAAAAGAAAAGGTCACTTGGACTTCTTTTATTCCACATCATCCAAAGACTCAAACTTGGGAGTCTCTTTCCATCTACAACATAAACAAGAGATATTTATTAATTTTTTACTTTAGAAAATCAGTCTAACAATCTCAACCGTCCATTCTTAATATGAATAGAGGCAAAAAGTGCTAAAAAATAAAAATCCAAGAGAACATTTGGTAACATCGTTTTAATTGTTACATTATAAAGCCAGCTCTTATATATTATAATGTAAATTAAAAATAAACTATAATATAAAATCTTTATATGTTGTAATAAATTGTTTTTAATATTTGTTCTGACTGTATTGTCAAAAGTAATCTAAAACAATGACTTATAAGATCCGTACAACCAATAAAGAGTCTCACTCTTTGGAAGAGGGAGAAACATACATTAAAAATAGTACAAATATTTGGTACAATCCATAAATCTCTTTGCTGCTCAACTATTATTGGGCATAGCTATTGCGGTACCTTATTCTACAGATTAAAGATGATTCTGTGACGTGCTATTTTCATGTTTGATACACAAGGTAATGTCATTTTTTTTGCTATATATACATATATACATATATATGTATACATACATATATATATCGTCGACTTGAGACAACACAGGGAGCCAGGTTCATAAACGGGATACTTTCAAAGTCTGATCACTCCTGAACAAAACGAAACGCACGAGGAAAAGAAAGCTAAAAAAAATCAGTACTTGAGTTTTCGAGGACAATGTCAAGATTACAATGGAGGGGCGTTAAAGTTTGAGTCACAGTGTAGTTTCCCAAAATTTTATTTTCTTAGCACCTAAATCCCTATTATGAAAAAGATATCCGATAAATTTTAGAGGAAAACATCTCATACGGACAAATAACTGGCAAGAAAATGGGAATATAATATTTGTCCAATGTTGGATGAAGACCAAAGTGCCAAATGTTGAAATGTTTTTGACTTCGTGTGTAAAAAACCCATAAAATATAATAACATAAAATAGTCTAGTGAAATTTTATTCCTTACAACCAAAAGGCTGTTTAGTAAAATTAGTTCTAACAAAAACTTTTGGTTACTATTATGTAAAACTCTTACATAGAATAGACATAAAAAAATTAAACTATAATGTAAAATTTTTGTATGTTAAAGTTTTCAGTTTTAATCACACTTTTCAAACACCCACAAGTTGATTTCGAGTCCTTTACAATAAAAGTAAATGGTAATATTACAATCCACGATAATAAACAAACTTAAATGCAACTAAAAAGTGCAGTATTTATCATTCTTAACATTAGTTTAAAATGTATCAACGTCCACAACATTACTTCGAATACACCAGGAAAATCTTGTATTTACGTCATAATCAAATTTGATAAATCATGGACTTGCATACTAAAATTTGCTCTATTTGCAAATCAACCCAATACTTCGGATTGAAAATTTTCAATCCATACAAAACTTAAAAAGTCCTCTCAACTCAATCCAGACATATTTAGTATGGATTTGACGGATTATTGTGTAAAGTTACGGTAAGGAAGCTAGCTACGGGTCCCATCCTGCAAAAGTAGGGCCTCCTGACATGTGCATGTTATGATCAATAGTGACTTTTAAAAATCAATATGGTGTTTAAAAAAGTAGAGAGAATCGTTAGAATCATTTTTGTTGTAGTATACAAGAGTTTTATATTGTAGTATTTTTTTATTATTAATATAGCATGTGAGAGTTTTATATTATTTATAACTAAAAAATAGTAAGAACTACGATTTTTACCACTCTTTTAAACACTCATAGGTCTCACTCCGAGGGGGCCGGTGGTTGATCCAACATGTTGCATTTAATATAAACAAAAAGAAAAATTTGTGTGTGTGTATATTTAGTGTAAAATGGTTAAAACCAATTTTTAGTTAAAAATATTATAAAATTATCATTTATTACAATAAAAAAAATTACGACATAAAATTTTACATATTATAATATTTTAAATTAAAAAATTGATTCTATTTGACTTTTTCAAACACCCTAATAAACTACAATCAGTACTACTGAAAAAGCAAAGAATTAAAGGAGTGAAAAATGGAAGGAGAAATACGCAACTTTGTCGTGGTATGGATGTCCGTGGTGGCATCACTGTGCTACTGTCACACCCTACGAAAGATTATCAAACCCGGACCAACCAGACTCTCGTCCCTTTCTCCATCTAATCAAATTGTGTTTTTCTCTAGTAATTAACAAAAATTACTCTTTTATTTGAAGATGAAACAGGAAATTTGGACTTTGTCTGGAAAGTGGATGGGTGGGTATTCTTGTCCACTAATCAGCTTCATAAAACACTAAAAATAATTTATATATTTATATATATTGGCTTGCAAAATTGAGACGAAATGTGGCAAAAAATGGGCGTGCCTTTCCAAAGAAGCATATGCGTAGTAGCAAATTGTTGAAGGATGATTCATACCTAACATTCAAACCTCGTGACCGGCCTTTCATTTTTTTGTTTCAAAAAGTTGGATTTAAAAGTTAGAAATTGAAAAATTTTTATTATTTCAAATTCTGATTTATGCTTATTCTGATCAAAGTCTAAAAGTTTTTTTAGATTTTTAGACTTATTGAATAAGTAATGATTCAACATTTCTTACTGGTCAAGAAATCTTGGGATCCCAAAAAAAATTATACATGCGTAAGACTACGAACTAATTTTGAAAAAAGTTTAATGTGATCGAACATGTCTGCTTAAAGGTCTACCGAATTCACCAGAATAATATTCCGTTGAATATTTTTGACCATGTCTACTCCATAAAACAAATTGCTAGTTTCTTTTTTTTTTTTTTTAATTCTTGGAATTTCCTGGATTAATTAAGTTTGGAGCAAAGTCAACTCATTTAATTTGGGCCATATTTTTTCCCTTCAAATTCAAACTCCTCAATCTGATCTCATCACAGAAATATCTTGATCAAGATCAAAAAAGAAAGAAACGCGGTATTCAATAATAATCATAAAAATGGAAGGAGAAATGAGCAATTTTGCCATTGTATGGATCTCGGTCGTGGCATCACTTTGCTATTGTCACTCCATCGCCAAGATCATCAAACATGGCATAACAAGGTTCGTAGTGATTCTCCCTGTGATGCTTCTCTTTCTTGTCTTGCCTCTAAAACTTAGGGCCATTTTTCTCTGTGGCCCAACTTCTTTCTTCATCTCTTGGCTCGCGACTTTCAAACTCATCCTTTTCTCCTTCGGTAAAGGCCCTCTTTCTTCCAACCCACCTCTCCCTTTCTCACGTTTCGTCCCTCTAGCTTGCTTTCCCATCCAAATTCAAAAAATTCCCACTAAAAAGGTTTCAGAAAAATCCCAAAAATCGTCTCTAAACTATGCCATAAAAGCATTAATATTTGCCACTATTTTGCCCATCTACCATAACAAATCCGTTATCTATCCGAAACTCTTCTTGTTCCTCTACGCAGTATACATCTACATCAGTTTGGAGATCATCCTAGCCATCGCCGCAGCCGCTGCTCGAGCCTGGATCGGTGTCGAGCTCGAGCAGCAGTTCAAGGAGCCTTACCTCTCCACCTCGCTTCAGGACTTCTGGGGCCGTAGGTGGAACATCATGGCCAGCAACACCCTACGGTCCACCGTATACGTCCCCGTACGGACGGTCTCCAGCCGTCTGATCGGGAGGAAGTGGGCCCCACTGCCGGCGGTGGTCGCGGCGTTTCTAGTGTCCGGGGTGATGCACGAGTGGATCTTCTATAACATAGGAAGGTCGAAGCCCACGTGGGAGGTCACGTGGTTCTTCGTTCTGCATGGGGTCTGTGTGGCCGTGGAAGTCGGCGTTAAGAAGTTGGTCAACCGCCGGTGGCGGCTGCCTCCGCTGGTGTCGGGGTTGACGGCGCTGGCGGCGGTGATGGGCAGTGCTTTGTGGCTCTTCCTGCCGGCGCTGATGAAGTGCAATGCTGACGTTAGGGCGCATAAAGAGATGGTTGCTTTCATTCAGTTTGTGAAGGATGTTGGCATACGGCTTAGACCAGACAAGGCTATTGTGTTCTCATCTTTTCCGTAACTATATATTATAGTTGACATTTTTATACATAGATATAATATGATGATAATAAATACGTTTTGGGAAGAAAATTTAACCTCTTTTAAGTTTGTGTTTTTAGCTTTTAGTTATTTTCTGAGATGATACATTGGCGCTATATAAGTTTGAAGAAGCATTTAATATAAGCACTTCTGATGGGTAATATATTTGATCTTATCTAATCGTTGGCAGCGTGATGATTTGCGCCACTTTTTGCGGGAGATTCTAATTGGTCATATTGCACGGAAAGCTAGAGTAGGAGAATCATCTATTTACTAGGGCACAATCTTTTCCTTTTTAAGGGGTAGGATTGAGATATTTTATAATTTTTTCTAAGGTTTTCCGATCTATGCTAAGTGAAGTTCTTGAATATGTGTTGATTATATGTATGTGTAATTCTCCATCCAGAGAACTATCATAGTCCACGTGATAGTTATCTGGATTGAGAATTATGGCTATCAGTAAACACAGTGAATGTGGTAGAAGTTCCTTTTGTTTAGCCAACTAGAAAACCCAAGTTCTCTCATTTCTTGATTCTTTCTCTATATATGCTTTTCAAAGTTTTTAGACACGTCTCAATATCTTTTTTCAAAGCTTCGGTGAAGTAATCTATTCCCTTTCTGTTCCTTTTCGTCCTTGTTGCAATCTTCATTTGTTTGGATCTGCTTAATTAACTGGTGACACTTTGTTGACACAGCAGACAAAATTGGAACTGAACAATTCAGATACACAAAAGACATACATATAAACCACCAAATTGAGAGTTGTATTTTTCTTGGCCTTGCCACCAATTTGATATTACACTAATCCAATCTCCAATTAGAAACATTCCTTGGTGTTTCGGGATTGTTAAGCATGACATAAAAATTGCACTTTCTTCCTCTATCAGAAAAGGCGTAAATTAAAAATATCCTACAACTTTCCCTTCTTCCTCTCTGTTGGGGGGTTTATCTTAATCCTCTTAGTAAGTATGTGCCTCAATAGGAGGTTTTGAAGGGCTAGAGCCTAACGATGTCTTTGGGTTGGTCTTTGGACTCTTGATATCCAAGGGACGCGATAAAGACAGCTCCGTGAAAGGTTTGACGTTCTTGTGAATTGGGGTGGAGTTTCAGGGCTTGGGTTGAAGTTTTAGACGCAGGGCTTCTAGCCACATTCGGCAGAGACTTAAAGATTTAGGTGACTTGGCAGCTTGATGGTCGAAGAGTAGTGGTTTTTGTCTTCATGAGTTGATGGTATGCTGGTGCTCAAGGTTCTTGGCATATAGAGGGCTTTGATCACTGTAGGCTAGAGGATCTATGAAGGTTATGTTTTCCTTGGTTGGCAGAGGTGGGGCGGCAGGTAGTTCTTGTGCACTAGTGGTCCGATTCTTTTTCAGCTTCCTTTCGGCCTAACAACAGTGCTATTGTAACGACCTGTTTTCTTAGACAGTCACTTAACTTGTTTAAATATCATTTCTTAACTTTAATCTTACTTACTAGAAAGAAAAATACTAGGTAATTTTTTTAATAATATACTCTAAAACATACTTAAAATTGTTGCAACATCTGTTGCAGCGTAATTGAAACATAACTATAAAACTTGACTCAATAACCATTTAAACCATTCCGTAAAATATTTTTAAAATGTTTTTTAAAACATTTCCCCTAAGACATATCTTAAGCATTTACTTTTTTGAAATTCTTAAAGTAGAATTTTTTTAAACAGTGAAAATGTTTTGTTGATCTAGTGGAAGACTTCCTGCAATAATATCCATACCCATCTAATGAATCTGTCTCTCTGCAACATCGAATACATCAACTAGTTCTACTAGTTTCTTGTAGGTCTATCATAGTATGAATGAACTTGTAATAAGCTTTTGCTCAGTAAGTTCAAAAATAATCTCACAAAACATTAAAAACTTTCTTCATAAAACATTGTTTTTATACTTTTCTCATAAAACTTTCTCCGTGAACCTTTCTTGTAACATTTTTTCATAAATATTTTTTATAATACATTTGTTAAAATATCTTTCATAAATATATTACATAAACATATCATGAAAAGGAAAGCAAGCAAGATCATGACGCATGATTCTATTTATGCTCATTTATGAACATCCAATCATGGACTTTTTATTATCATTCTTACTTAGTTGAACTTTTTTGTATCATTTTTATCTTTTCTTTACCTTAAGTGTTCGTACCAATATCATCAATTATGAGGTCATATACATAATACTTCTTTTGAGGAAGACTTAAGACCATCGGATAAGGAGGTTGTAACTTGAATATAACTTGTGTACCTTACATCTAAGAGGTTGATACTACACTTTAATTCACATCTTTAATTTACCTTCTTGTATCTTTAGCGAGCATATCAAATGCTAAATGTACCATGTGATATAACTTAGCATTAAAACATTAAAATGGCAAAATGCAACATATTGCAAATTATGCTTGGTCTTTAAAAACATTATGTACACTTAATGCAAACATATTTCAGGCATATTTAAAGTATTTAAAAACCATTTGCTTCATGTCATAGGTGAGGTTTGAAACTTACTTAGGCATACTATAGCGTTCCCATTGCATTCATTTTTCTTTTTATTAGTCGCCTTTATGTCTTGTTTCAAATGACACATAACCATTAGCTAATCTTTCTCGTTATCAAAGTATTCGATTAATAATAGAACTTAATTATTAATCGTTCATTCCTTTTTTTAACCTCGTTCTTATTGTTTCATTTTTCCGTTACTTAACTTGAATGTTCCTTGATCAAATTCCACGTCTTACTAGATGGTTTCGTTACTTAATGCATACGAAACATTTTCTGTCTAAACTTAGCTTTTACTGAACTTCTAATTTTGCTTAACCATTTCATTATTTAAAGGACATGAAAAAAATCCCTATTTAGGGGCATTTTCTTAGCCTTTTTATAAAAAATAATTATATTGCCTTTGACGGGTCTTCAAAACCTTTCAGAACCCGTTTAAAGACAAAACTTACATTTCCTTGCTTCTCATAACATGAAGAGAAACTAAACATTAGGTTCTTTTCTGTAGAAAAACTATTTTATCAAACTTTACGGTTTTGACCATAATATGAAAATCTTGACAATTATGCCTTTAACGTTTTTCTCATTCTTTTTTTTAAACACTTTAATTATTTAAAACTTAATATCTATGGTTACTCACTGCCCATAACAGTATAGAAAATCAACCTTCCTCAATGAAAATTTTCATTTCACACGGTATTATAGTTTTGGCTCAAAACACAAAAATCTTGACATTTTTGCCTCCGATACCAAAAATAACTATTTTAAACTAGAAAGTCTAGTCTTTAATAATGATTAAGACTTACAAAAGCTCATTAGTTAAACTCAACAAATTTTGAAACTTTTTTCCCATATTACCATTTTGAAATTTTGTGATTAAACCTCATAAAATTTTAACTCATCAAGTAGAATTTTTGCGAACCGTCTATGATGTTTAACAACTTTGACGAGTCCAACAACTTTTATGTTTTAATTTTTTTAAAATTTGGACTACATGATGGGTTTTTGGCCCTTTTTAAAACTATCAAGTTTGAAATAATCTGTTCAATTTCGTCCTTTTGGAATTTTATAATATTTTATTTATAAAAGTTATTAATCTCACTATTTTGGATAGATCCTATGCTTTGCTTGAAAAATAAAGTGGCCTCTAAAACCGCAAGAATCATCTTTTCTTGAAATTGCATTAAAACTTTATTCTAAAACAAAGTTTTCTAAACTTACATTTAAACATGAAAAACCCTAGTTTCTAGTCTTTAAGCATCATAATCATACACAAAACATACAACATAAACATGCCATAAAGTCCTTTAAACATTCCTAGTGTTGTTCTCACATGTTATAACCCATAGACATTACAACAAGCACCTTAGGTGCATGAACAAAATCAATACTAAAGTATATAAAGTTTACCTATTAAGTTCCAAGGTTTTATCCTTCCTCCTTAGTACTTGAAATCTCTCAAATTCTCTTGACAATAATCCACAACATAAGTAGCAAAAATTCCATCTAAATCATAAACAAAAACCCTAGAGCACAATAGAAAAGGAGAGATTTTTACCTTGAAAACTCTTTAATCTTCATCTTTTACACTTGTTCTTGCTTCATTGTATGTTTTAGAAGTTATTTTCTTGAAAAATATTTGAGGGAATCATGAGTAAAGGGGGACGTTTTTCTTAGAGGGGAAAATGAAGTTTTTTCTTCATGGCTGATGTAAAAAGAGATTATGAAGAAAGAGAGATTTTTTTTCCAATTTTGATGACTGATTTTTTAATCATCATGGTGACTTAAAAGTGGCCTAAAAGCAATGGCCTGTAACCTGTTTACTCAAAGGAATATATGGCCAATTTCCACCCTTGTGGGTGGCACTTTTTTGTTGGTCCTATTACTTTACACACATTGTAATTTTACATTGGATTGTATTTTTTCTTTATTGTCAATGGAAAATTGAGGAGATATTTGCCTTAGTAGTCTAAAA
Source organism: Artocarpus hirsutus (assembly GCA_946598075.1). Taxonomy (NCBI): domain Eukaryota; kingdom Viridiplantae; phylum Streptophyta; class Magnoliopsida; order Rosales; family Moraceae; genus Artocarpus; species Artocarpus hirsutus. The sequence goes on along the minus strand of CAMOHE010028643.1, from coordinate 4,460 downwards.
TTACACCGACTTACTTTTTACCCATACTTTCTAATCCCAACACAGTATAATTCTTATACTGTTTATCTTTAAATAGTTTAGTTTTTATATTGCATAGTTTTTACGGTATAAATTTCATACTATATAACTTTATCAGTATAATCCTTACACTGCATGATTTTCATATTTCTATACAGTATTTTCTTAAACTATATTTTCATTTTAAAATATGTTGCAACACATTGTACAACAATTAAGCTTTCTAGCTTATTTTTGTCTTGCTCATCAATTAACTCTTACCCTCAAATCATTCTTCCTTTGCTTAAGACTATGACACGATATTAAGTCTTAAAATCCCATATTTATTTTTATTAAATTTGTCACAAAAATTAGATTTAATTAAAAATCCTTGTGATAGTCTTTATGCTCTTAAAATATTTAACAAATTTTTGAACATAAAATTAAGCTTACAAAATTTGTTAATAATTTACTTAATATAATCCGTAGTTATCGTATATTTAATACACTAGAAATTTTTGGATGTTACAGCTATGGCTTCCTTAAGTAAAGATCAACTTGTCACTGAATTTTTTATCGTTGTCATTTGAAATTTATACGCTTGTTTTAATTTTTGTTTTTATAAAATAAAAGTGTTGATATTTTCGCTATTTAAATTTAGTGTATTTTTATCCCTTTGTTTGCCTTTGGGTGTGAAAATGGAGGTGGTCTCTCTACCTTCCGTTTTAGTTTGTGTGTCATACCCGCTTTTTATGAGCGATGGATGTGTTAATGTCTAGCTAGATTTGATTCTAGGTTATGTTGCTTGTCTTATGGGGGGCTTGGTTTCGGTTGAATGATATTATATTCTATGGACTATAATGATTGGTCGTACTCATGTACAAAGTACTTTTTAAGTTGGCAATGAACTTTCCCTTACAAATAAAAGGATGTAAAATTACTTAAAAAAAAAAAGGGACGTAATTTTTTTGGATCCAACTTTGTTGAAATTATGAACTATTATTATACCTAGACATTACGCCCAATATAAGGTTTTCATTGTTGCATCTTGCATTTCTTTGAGACTTGATCACTTCCAAACACCTAAAGTTCTCTCTTTTCTTTACGCATTCTTTCTTCTTTGTAATTTTTTGTTTTTAAATTTTCAAAGTTTGTGGACTTATCTCAATCTCTTTTAGCCACGTGTTTCTCATGCTTAACTCTAGGGTACCCTGTTGTAAAGTTAACTGTTGCTTTCCATTTTTCTAGGTGGGCAATTGTGTACATGAAACCATTAATCGTTCCGATTCTTAGCAAAGGAGATTAGGGTGAATATTCAAGAGTTTTGTATGAGCAATATGTTTCTGCAGACTTTAGGTTACCCTTTTGTTGTTTCAAACACCATGCGAGGGTTTAGGTATGTACTTTTTTGGAAGAGAATTAAATTTGCCATATAAATGAAGCTTAGTTTTTATTTTTCACTTCAGTTGTCTGTCTTTTTTCATACAAAAAAGAAAGGTAAGATCTCATGGCTAAAAACGTGTCACATAAATCAAAGGTTTGTTTGCATGAAACGGTAGTATATGTTTTCAAATTATTAAATATAATCAATATTAATATTTATCGTAAATTTGACAGCTAAAAAAGAGATAAAGTAAATCTCCATAAATTAATGGTAACAGAGAATTTCTAGAGAAGTGCTTGGGTTGGTGCATAGTGTTATTATTAACCATCTATTATTTAAGTATCCATGTACGAACTATTTAATTGTCATCTACCCTGTACAAAAGAAATGCTGTCCAATGCGTCTGCCTAAAGTTAGGACTAAGTTCCTTCGCATCAATTCACAATCCAGCTAGCTAGGTAAAGTCTTTTAGGGCATGTAAGTATCAAAGGAAAGAATAAAGAATCATTTTCTTTTTTTCATTTTTTTTTCTAAATAATGTCTTTATTTACAAAATGTAACGAGAATTTTGTAGGCTTTACACAATAATGGGTATTAATCCTTTCGTATTGATTCCTTATCAAAGAGAATGAATATCATATTTATTTATATATTCAAATTCAAATATTATTATTTAGGATTAATTTAAAAACTCTCCCCAAACTACAGTCTTTGTAACATTTTGCCCCATGAATTTTAAAATGTAATATCCGTTCTCCTTGATGTATAAGCCATTAACAAAAATGATTTTTTTGTTAAAATTTGACAAATAATTTTTAAATTAGAGGTATTTTGGTAATCTATTTATAAGAATAACTACAAAAATTAGAAAATAATAAACTTAAAATTTATTAATGATTAAAAACAAAAAAAAATTGAAACTATAATACCATTTGAATTTCTCGTTTTTTTGTATATGATAATTTTCTTTAAAATTTTATTAATTTTTTCAAACTTAAAAAATATTTTGAAATTTTAAAAGTTATAGATCCTAGTGAAGAAAAAGAATATTACTAAAATATATTTTATATAACAAAAATTATAACATAGATTTCTTAAAGAGAAAAAAAAAAGACTCACAAAAATTATAACATAGATTTCTTAAAGAGAAAAAAAAAAAGACTCACATGGTTTAATAAAATTTCTTCTTTACTTCTAAAGTTTTCACTAGAATTTATAACTTTTAAATTTTCAAAGTACTTTTTGGGTGTGAAGAAAATTAATAAAATTTTAAAGAAAAATTTGGTATATTAAAAAAGAGAGAGACCAAAATGGTATTATGGTTTTAGTTGATTTTTTTAATCATCAATAAAGACTATTTTCATAATAGTCTAAATTTTTATGGTTATTTCTATAAATATATTACCAAAATACTCCTAGTTTAAAGAATTTTTAATTTTTCATTAAAATTCTAACAGAAGGACCATTTTGTTAACGGCACATACTTTAGAGGGAATAGATGTTATGTTTTAGAATTCAAATGGCAAAGTGTTACAAGGCCTATAGTTCATAGGAAATTTTTGTAATTGATCTTAATTTTTATAGTTATTAGTTATGTGAAAAGAAGATTTTTGTAATTACATTAAATAATGTCATCATTCTTAAGTAAGTATATATTAGAAAGGAAATGAGATCATTTCCTTACACCATCAGATAATTAAGTAAACATTAAAAATAAAATAAATGGTGCTTACTCCTACTACTTTAATTTTCCTTCCAATGCTACTATCTTTTCATTTACTTTCTTTTGTAGTTTGGTGAACATGTCTTTGATATAAGCCTGACAATTAGGCAAATGAATACTAAAAAAGTAACCTATTGATAGATATTTGTATTTTAATAGTTAGATATGTAGAAAAGATGATTATGACTGAATTCAACGGTTTGAAAATTTATACTTTTAAGTGTCATTTACAGAAGTATCTAATTATAAGGCATTGAGTCTAAAATTATCCACAAGGTAATCTAATTACAAAATTATGTATTAAACTATATGTAAAGACCATTATAACCTTGAATTTAAACATGAAAGAATCAACCTATATAATTACCATATTACCTATAATAGGTAATTATACCGAGTAGGTAGTTTGGATTCTTTTATATAGGTCCTTAAAAACCATTCGTTTATGTAGGTCATTATATACTAATTAGATAATTTGGTTTCTTATACTGATTAGGTAATTCTGATATTCATTATTTAAAAAATGTTACAGTGAAAGAAAACAAACTTGGTCAAAAAGAGTCAAAAAGGAAAAAATTAGTCAATTTGTCGACGTCATCAATTTGAGCATCCAAATGAATGAGCTTTTTTTTTTTTTTTGGGCTAAAACAAATGAATGAGTGTCATGAAGAAACTAACAATCCGTACTTGTAAAAAAAAAAAGAGTAAAAAAGAAAACAAAAAAAAAAGCAAACAATCCCGAGTTGCTTCATTATTTAAAAAAGGAAAGAAAATAAAAATCTTCATTTATAAAACAATACCGTAATTTATCATTACCATAATCTTATATTAACCATTACTATAATTTATATTTCATTATAGTAATTACCATGACAGCTTTCCATACATGACAACTATAACTTATTTACGCATAATTATTTTCGAAATTTTTTTCTTTTTGGAATTAGAAAACTGAAAAGTGTCTGCAATTTATGTGTAGAAGAAACTCACGTAAAAAATAAACATCTATTAGGAGAAATTGTAAATACTATAAACAATAATCTTTATACCTATCATTACCGTAATTTATACATCATTTTCTTCATGAACATGACCGACCACTAAAGAAAAAATTCACACAAATCATAACAACGTGGCTTATGTATCCAGAGTTGTGACTGCCCAAAATGGAATAATAATACGAAGATTATATATAAATCATTTACCATAAGAAAAAACGTAAGTAAAAAATTAAAACCATGCTTGCAACATACACAAATGTTCATGTGAATTCCGAAAAACAATCCTTAGACATGTCATCGAGGTTTATTGGATTATTGCATGACTTCCGATTGCACCGGAACTGACCACATTGTT